>PVLC010013490.1:0-41576 GCA_004027655.1 Graphiurus murinus | reverse complement strand
TCCTCCTCCTCTTCTTCTTCTTCTTCTTCTTCTTCTTCTTCGAAACCTCAACGTAATAACATTCTGAAGATCACATTCTCTTTGATTTTTGCCTGGGAAGTGTTGGGATGACCTTTGGCCAAGAACATTAAGATTCTCCTGTGTTCCCAGGTTGCCGATCCCTGATCTTGGCTATGGACTTTTGGACGTAATCTTATTCCACCAGTCTCCACTCTGCCCACACCTTTTCCTAGAAACTGTCAGTTCATGATTTACTGTGGAGATGGAAACAGCAGGATGAGGTGCAAACAGGCCAGCTCCTCTTCACCCCCCATATATGTTGGCTTGAATTTTTGTTTTTCTGTCTTCTTGCTTACTCTGCTCCAGAGCTAGGGTACCTTGCACACCACACGTCCTCTCCTTGCCCATCATTTGTCACAGGCAGAGAAATACAGCCTTAAAGTCCCAGGCTTTTGGTGATTCTGAAATGTTCCTACAGGATAAAAGAACCTCCAGGGTCAACCAAACCAGATGGGAAGGTTTCATCTTACTAAACACAAAGGTCATGTAGCTTAAAACCTTCCCTGGGCTGCCCTTCACTTGTGATTAAGGATTGTCATCACAGAATTTCGGTCCCTACAGTCAAATGAACATGGGTTCTCAAGTCTTGGAAGACCACGGTGAAATTGTTGGGAGGGTTCACAGTTTACCAGCCCCAGATACAGTGGGGCTGGTCTCTCTGCAAAGAGAAAGTCTTTAAGCTTCAACAGAAATGGAAGCCATGACTTACAATTCCAAGCCTTCTAGACAGAACTTTCTGGCAGGACCATAAAGGCCCCAATTATGGTGAGGGAGGTGGTGATAATATTCACCAAGACTCACAAGTGAAGGATAAAGTCCAGGGTTGGGAAAGCAAAACCTAAAAGGGTTCTTCCTCCTACTCTGAAGAGCCCAGATGCCTTTGGGGGACATATATTAAACCCAATCCCTGTCTCCTCTGGCTCAAGCAGGACACCCTGGGAGGGAAAGGCCAGGGGTCCAGACCTCCCAGGTGCAATGAAAGTTAGGTCTGGGAATGTGGGAGCAACTCTGGTTTTCTAAGGATTGGGAAAATGGAAAACAAATACCAAGGGAGATCGGAAAATAGACGAATCAAAATAGACAGGTAAGGTGCAAGCAGTACTGGCTAACGTGTAAGGGAGCCTGGGAGGGAACTCTAGCACACTGCTGAGGAAGGATTCCATAGTACAGGCCTGGGAAGACCAACAGATTGGGGCCAACCTGGGACAGCGTGGCCCATGGTCCAGGAACCACTGTGGGTCCATGCAGCCGGCCCTTACAGCCTGTTCCCACATGGCATCAGCTCTCTCCTCTGTCCTGCTGAGGACCTCCTGAAGCCTCTACCACCCTCGTTGTGTTCTTAGCTGCATCCTCTCTCCCAGCTGTGGGTCTGGCTTCCTCTTCTATCACGTGTCCCCAGACTTTCACGCACTGCTGAGTCATTGCTTGTGGGATTCATTAAGGAATGAATGAATGACCAACGTGTGTCTGGAGATCCGAGTGACCAAGTAGAGTGGTCAGTAGAGCAGAGGGCAGAAGCCCATGTACCCTGGATTCAATATGGTGGCCCCAGAGGGAACTGGGATCTTCATAGTGGGAGAAAGAGACCCTTTGGTTTCTTCTCTCCCAGCTTTGAACTGGACCCTTCCCCTGTGGCTCTTGGTAGCTGTTATAACCAGCCCCTTTCTCTACACTTGTGACCATCAAAGCCCCACACGCCTTACTTTACACCCTGGGAAGGACGGATCCCACAGTAAGCAGAAAACGGGAGGTTGTGAGTCCAACTTGGAAGATCAGCCCTTCTGAAGAAAGGAACCCAAATAAGTCTCCAGAATGCTGTGTTTTTACGTTATTAAGGTTTTATTTACAAAAACAATACTTAACCACAATCAAAACAACTTTTTAAAATGTGTATAAAGTAAAAAGTAAAGCTGAATCCCTTTTCCCAATTTCCAGAAATTATCAGTGTCAGTTTGGTATATTTCTTTCCTGGGGTCGTGTGTGTGTGTGATTATTTAGCAATATTTTCACTGTCTCAAAAATGGTCTTATACTATATTTACTGATTGGCTGATGGGCAATCTTTGTTACTTAACCATGACCTTCCTCAGTCCCTTCTTTCAGGTCCTTATAGATCTTTGGCTGCTGCCCCTGTAGACCGTTTTCTCAGGCATCCTTTTCATGAATCAGGAGTTATTTTACTGGCTCTTTCTGGATGTCATCTAGGTGGCTTCTGATATATTATTTCAAACAGTGTTTCAATGAGGATGCTCATACAGATAGCCCTGACATTTGTGTGAATATTTCAATAAAACAAATTTCCAGAAAAGAAAGTGCTGAGCCAAATGATTTGCACATTTAAAATTTTCAAAAATAATTGCAAACTTAAGGCCAAGTGTGGTCGTGCATGTCTGTCATCCCAGTAGTTGGAAGACAGAGATAAGAGGATCCTAGATTAGGGGCTAACCTCAGCAACTTAGTGAGACTCTCAGCAAGTTGGTGAGATCTTGTTTCAAAACAAAAAATGAAATAGGACCAGAGGTGTAGCTTGGAGGTAGAATGCCTCTGAGTTTAATCTTCAACAAGGAATAATAATAATAATAATAAATTTTGAACTCAAAGAAAAGTTCAAGGAGTAAGAGTAGTACAGCACCCATGTAATCTTTGTCCATAAACATCACTTATTATTATCCTTTTAGCCTATTTTTTTACCTTCTACCGTATCTTTGTAAATATTTTTGAACCCTTGAAAGACATATATCATAGATTTTTTTTATCCTTAGATACTTAATCTGGATATTTCCATATTTCCTAAGAATAGGGATATTCTCTTACATAACTATCATATAGTTATCAACTTTAGTAATTTAACATGCATAAAATACTTTTATCTAATCTACTGTCTGCATTCTAATTTTGTTAACTGACCCCCCCCCCCAAAAATGTCTTTTTTTAGTACTTTCCCCCTCTATGACAGGATCCAATCTAGGATCAGATATTGCACTTAGTTGACAGGTCGATTTAGTCTCTTTTAATCAGGAACATTTTCACAATCTTTTTTTTTTTTTTTTTTTTGCTTTTTTAATGATATGACATTTTTAAAGAATACCATTCACATACTTTTTAATGGAACCTCCCTCATTTGGGTTTGTCTGCTATCTCCTCATGATTAGATTCAGGACATGCATTATGCATTACATAAATGAGAGTGTGTCCTTCCCAGGGTATCACCTCGGGAGGCGCCAGATGACTATCTGCACCTCGTGGCGATGCTAAGAATTTGCAGATTTTAAATATCGGTAGAAGTTCATTTTCCAAAGCCTTTCGCCAATTTAAACTCTTGCCGCACTTTGTGAGATTTGCACATTTCCACATCCTTTTCTTCATATGATATATTACCAGTCCTCCTATTCCCAATATGTTTGCTGTGCTTCTTAGTGCCTTTAGGAAAGAAAGAAGGAAGGAAGGGAGGGAGGGAGGGAGGGAGGAAGGAAGGAAGGAAGGAAGGAAGGAAGGAAGGAAGGAAGGAAGGAAGGAAAGAAGGAAGGAAGGAAGGAAAAGGAGAAGGAGGAGGAGGAGAGGAAAGAGAAAACAGAAAGAAAAAGAAAAGAAAGCAACAAATGTTTTTGGAGTTAGGGGCTCTGCTGTTTGTAAAAGTAAAATGGAAGCCAGTCCTGTATTCTCCTTTAGGAGACAAAAAGCCACATCTCCCCATACATACAAGAACAAGCTTCTCCGTTAATTTTCTCTTCTTCTTTTCCGTTATCCAGTGGGAGAAAAAGACGACACAGGATTTGGAGTGTAAGGACCAGGTTTCAGTGTCAGAAAACTATGGCGCCTTAGGGTGTGCCTGGGACTGAGGAGGCAGCAGGAAAGCATGGCGGCAGAGAGGGTCTGGAAGAAATCCTGGTTCTTGCCACGTCTAGAGAAGCAATGGACATTACACTACAGGTGGCCCAGGAAGGGATGGCTAGACTGCAGGGTGACCTCCTCACCCCTTCCGGTCCCCTGCTCCCTGGTCCTCCATTCCAATCTGTCATCCAAAGGGGCTGGAGGCTCACTGCCCCTACCCCCGCTCACTTTTGTTTCAGCAGCAAGGTAGAGACACATCCCTGCTCACTAGACCCCTGATGGGTGCTGGTTCCCTCCCTGGTTATCAGCCAACTGGGAAGGCAGATACACAGAGAATCCCGAGCCCATTGGGCCAGTTCATCCAGCTGTTCTCTCCAAGGGTGGACTTTTCAAGAGCGCGGATAGCAGGCTTTGGGGACAGTGCCAGAGAGAATTGGCCTGCCCAGTCACTGAGCTGATGACTTGCGGCCTTGTCCTACTGACCTACTGACCCCTGACCTGGCCCATGAATGAAAAGAGCTAGTGAATTATTTAGCTCTTGTCTGTCCACCTTTTCTCTTACATTGTAAACTCTAACAGCAATAATACTAATGCCTACATGCAGCTATCACGGGCTGTTTTGGGTGTGAGTAATAAAAAGCTGTTTATCCTACCATTATACTACAGAGAAATGACAGCGACGTCTGCTTGGTTGAAGAACAGAATTTTTTTTTTTTTTCCAAGTTGGAAAACGTCACCAAGTGGCCTTTCTGCTCTTCACACACGAAATACATACCATCGCCCGCATATTTTTAGTTAATTTATGTCCAAATAGGCCTTTCTCGAGCTGCGGGAAAATGATGTTTGGGCTACAATTACCTTTCAGGGCATGGCGCAGAAGGGTTTCAGCGGAGGTCCAGGGCTTGGGGGAGAGGCAGCCGGGAGCCCACCTGACTGTGAATCTTTCCTTTTGTTATTATTCAAACCACATATTTTATTACTAGTACGAAATCCATTGTGTCATTCATTTTGGAAGAGCAGCTAATGCTTCCAGAAAAGCTTTGAAAAACATTCTGGTTAGAAACAATTTTGTCTGCCGACATCATCCCTGGGTGTCTTCTTCTGGGGGTTGTCTTTTCTCCAGTGTTTGCTTTCTGGAGCTGTGTGTGCCATTTGCATGCCAAAGGAGACCTCCCTCTCCTGAAACTCCCCTGTCCCTGTAGCCTGCTCCCCACTTCCTTTCCCCCCACCCCAAAAGTCCTCCTCCTCCTCTGTAGGTTGTACCCTAATCTTTAACGCTGTAATAAATTACAGTGTTACCGTCAAGAGTGTGGCTTCAGGAAAGGAGGAAGCAGCAGGGTCAGATGAACTCGTTCATAAAATGGAGAGACGGTTTTCATGCAAATTCCTGGCGGCATCCTGGGGAACCAGGAACAGCCTCTTTATTATATAGACTCAGATGCAATCCAACAGCCGGAAGCCATTTCCAGCGGCTGTTAGAAGTCGGTAACACTCAGAGATAGATAACCTTTTAGGCAGAAACTTCTTTTTCTTCTTGGCTGATGTGGGTCTTATCTGGAGGGGGAAAAAAATCACTCTGCTGATTAGGTGGAGGGGAATGGGTTAGTGTACTTTTAGAGCACTCTTAAGTAGAGACATTCATTTTGAAATAACTTTCTCATTGAGCACCTGAGTTTCATTTCATTTATTTATTTTTATTATTTTGTATTTATTTAGGTGCTGGGGAGTGATCCTAGGGGCATTCTACCTCTAAGTGTAACTCCCTCTGCCCCTTTTATTTTTGCAACAGAGTCTTGCTAAGCTGCTGAGGTTCTCACTAAGTTGCCAAGGCTGACCTTGAACCTGTGATCCTTCCGTCTCAGCCTCCCAAGTGCTGGGATTACAGAATGCACCATCACACCTAGCTTTATTTTATTTTATTTATTTTTGATGATAGGGATTGGATCCACAAGCATTCTACCTCTAGGCTGTACCCCAAGCCCTTCTTAGTTTTCTCTTTGAAACAGGGTCTTGCTAAGTTGATGAGGGTCCCCTAAGTTGCCCTCTTGGCCAGAAACCTACAGTCCTCCCGTATCAGCCTCCCGAGTACTGGGATTACAGGCGTGGACCACTGCGCCCAGCCGGGGTCGCACTCTAGAAGTCTCTTGGTCTGTCGAGGGCAGTAGATGGTGACTAGGGAACAGGAGGGGAGTGTTGCATGGATGCACCCTCGGGGTAGGGCCATCTGTGTCCAAACTCGTCCACGCAGGGTAGCACAGAGCCCTTCTCAGGGGCAGATGCCACGCCATGGCTGGCCAATTGCACAATCAGGATGGCCCAAGCCCCAAAGGGGAGTATCCAATCTGCCAACCCCAGCGCGACTCTTGACACACAGTGTGAAATTCATCTGTTTGCCTTCCAGTCCTCAAAAGATCATGGGAGGCTTAGTGCGGGTTTGCAAACACTTGTCAACATACAGCTATCCCTGCCCTCACCCCGGAAGACTTGGTTTATTACCACCAATGCCCCCTTCAGAAAGCCTAGCCAGAAGGGCCTCAAGTTTGGCTCCTCATTGGAATCACCCCGGGAGAATTTCCTTTTTCATGTCATGAGTATTTGAATTTATTTAGAATCTCTAGGAGTGGTTCCCAAGCATAGGTATATTTTATCATTCTTCAGGTAATCCTGATGTGTAGTCCTGAGTCACAATCCCTTGCTAAGCCCTGAGGAAGCCTCAGAATCCTTCTTAACCCAGCCACTAACAATGATCAGAGTTGGTATTCAGGACGACACCTGACACAGTCTGTGACTCATGCTGGATTGATCTGTCCACTGGTTCCCAAAGGATGACACGCACACCGAGAATTTGTTTGAAAGTCTCAAACCCAATCTCAGAACTGGGAAACTTGAAGGCCTGGGTTGGGGCTGGTTTTATAGGTCCTCTACAAGATTCTTTTTTTTTTTTTTTTTTTTTTTTCAGTACTGGGAATTGAACTCAGGGGCATTCTACCTCCGAGCTATACTCCCAGCCCTATTTTTTATTCTTTATTTTGAAACCGAGTCTCACTAAGTTGCGGAGTGCCTCACTAGTTAGCTGAGACTGGCCGCGAACCCAGATCCTCCGGTCTTAGCCTCCCGAATGCTGGGATTACAAGCGTGCGCCACCACGCCCGGTTATCCTCTACAAGATTCTAATGGACCACTGATTTCCAAGAATCACTGCTCTGGCCAACACTTGTGGCTAATGGCTGGGCCTTAGAATCACCTACTCATGATTCTAATTTAATTCAGTGATGCCTGTTAAAAAAACAACTACTAATATTTGGACTCCAGTCCCAGAAATTCTAAATAAGTTAGAATTCCCGGGTCATTTCATTCATAGGAAAGGCTTCCCCTGGCTGATCCTAAAGGGCAGACAAGCTTGAGTGTTCTGGTATGCCGAGAAGAGGACTATCGGCCCGGCCTTTGGCCACGCTGTTCACTTCCCATGCAACTTCCTAGGGCTGGAGCCGCCCCCGGGTCTGGGGATGCTGCGGGAAGAATTCTTCAGGCTTGCTTAGCAAGTCCAAGCTGTAGACTGAGGCTGAAATCTGAGCAACAGCACCAAAGAGATACGATAGGCTTTGATATGCCATGTTAGAGGTATCCCTCACTCCCAAATCCTGCTGCTCCCCAAATGTAGCCCGTGATAGCTCTGCCCCCAAGAAGGTAGCAATGATAGTTTTAATCCAGTGCCCAGTCAAACTGATGGAGTAGGTAACGGCAGCTGCTGTAACAAAGGGCTGCAACCCGATGACTTTAAGTACAAGAAATTCTGGAGACTGGAAGTGTGCTATAGCGGTGTTGGCAGGGCCATCCTCCCTCCGAAGGCTGGGGAGGATCTGCTCTGTGCCTCTCTGTCCCAGAGATCCTGGACCCTGAATGGAGCTTGGCGTGCAGATTCATGACTATGTGTTTCTGTGTTTCTTGTGTTTCTGTGTCTTCACATGGCCTTTGTGTGAGGCAGCCAGCATCGAATGCAGGGCCCTTCCTCGTCCAGTAGGACCTTAACTTGATTATGTCTGCAAAGATCCTGCTTCCAAATAATGTCCCATTCACAGCTATCATGGGTTAGGACTTCAACCTATTTGGGCCAGGGGTGGGATGGGGATATAATTCAGTCCACAACACTCAGTACTTTTTTGTTAAATGGCAACAGTCATAAACTGTGTGTTTTATACATATGCCCTGTCTGATTGTCACAGTCTGATATATGTTTTATATATTATAAAATTTTTGGAGCAGTGGGCTTTTGGAATTCATAACCATTGTAGGACCTTCTTGTGTGTGTGTGTGTGTGTGTGTGTGTGTGTGTGTGTGTAGGTGTAGGGGAGTACTGGGGCTTGAACCCAAGGGCATTCTACCTCTGAACTATACCCTCAGCCCTTTTTATTTTGAAACAGGGTCTTGCTATGTTGCTGAGAGCCTCTCTTAGTTGCTGAGGCTGGCCCTGGACCTGTGATCCTCCTGTCTCAGCCTCCCAAGTACTGGGATTGCAGGCGTGTGCCACTATACCCAGCACATTGTGCTCTTGGTCATAACCCTATCGTTTCCAATCTTCATGATTTTAGTATTTGCTGAACGAGCCCATTATCACACAAGAGCATTCTAAAGAAAAAGCATTCTAGCAATGCCCAGGCACACCAAGTACTACCCTATGGCCTCCTCCAGGATATGTAGTTAGCAAGGAGAAGCGCTCCTCTGCCCAGCTCTAAGCCTGGAAAACCTTCTAGTTGGGTAGGGCCTGGAACCAAGGCCATGTGCTGTACTTATCTAATCTCACTGTGGTAAGAGAGGGAGGCACTAGGGTGGCACCAGGGTCATCCATTACCCCTTGGGGAAGAACCAAATCTCATCACGCCAGGTCCCTAGCAGGTGCTGGGTACAACACAGGCGTCACACAGATGCTTGCTGCGTACTGAATGACGTTGGAGGACTAAAGTGTCCCTACATGACACCCTCTACCTGTTGGCTGTTACCTTCTATTGGCATTACACCTGCTGGCAGGTATAGGTGACCCTGAAGACGGCTGGGCTGGGACTAATCCATTGGCACGTGTCTTCTCTTGGTAACATTCCACACATACACAGAGACACCACAGCCTGAAGTTGGTCTTAAATCTGAGTTAAGGCGATACCATTCTGCAGCAATGGTTTTCAAGTGTTTGAATCATTTCTCAGTAACTACCTTTCAGTGCAAAACTTTCAGTCATTGGAAGATTAGCGTATGAAGTCTTAGGGGAGCCCAGAGTCCCGATTGCACTGGGATGCCCACCCTCTCCCCGGTTTCTCTCGTTCTCATACCCCAGCAGGGGCTCCTGTGGCAGCTCCGGGGAAACTTGCCCTCTGCAGAATGCGGACCCATGGCCGGGCATGGTGGCACATGCTTGTAATCCCAGCATTTGGGAGGCTGAGACTGGAGGATCCAGGTTCATGGCCAGCCTCAGCTACCTACTGAGGCACTCCGCAACTTAGTGAGACCCTGTTTCAAAATAAAGAATAAAAAATAGGCTGGGGGTGTAGCTCGGAGGTAGAATGCCCCTGGGTTCAATCCTTAGTACTGCAAAAAAAAAAAAAAAGAATGGAATGTGGACACATGTCCTCCTCCGAATCTCTAGGGGGCGAGAGTCATCAGGTGCTTTGCAAAACCTGTGCCAGGAACTGTGCCCTCTTCAGCCCCTCTGTGCCCGCAAGGATGTGGATTCCTTCCCAGTGAACCCCACTCCTTCTGTGTCACCCTGAGGATTCTCCTGTGTCCCTTCAGCACCCCACGGAGCCCGCCTCGCCTCCTCTGCGCCCCCTCCTCAGGCCTGCCGTGTCAAGCGGGGAGCTCTTAGCTCACTCTGCAGCTGCAGCAAGGCGCTGACCTTGACTCCCGGTCCAGACTTCCCAGACCTCTCGAGTTAGCAGACGCCCTGCCGGCAGCAGTAGCAGCCTACTTTCTTCATTTCTGTCCCCTCTCCACGAGGCTGGTCACCACCATCCTCTAAATTAAAAGATTTCCTGTCACAGAATTGAAGACACGTTAAAGAATCATAATCATCACCATAATTACCTCTGAGCATCAGAAGGCCATGCTGCTGATTCGACGTAAGAAAAGTTTAAAATTCTCAGAGAGGAAAGTGCCCCCCCACACCCCTGCACCCCACGCTCCCCTGACCGCCTCTTCCTTCGTTCTACCTCAGAGGCCAGTGTTCCCCCACTGCTCTTCAGTGCAGTTAAGAGACCTGGGCCTGACAAGCTGTCACCTGACGGTCCAGGGTGGCTCTTCTGGAAGGCGCAGCCACCTGCTGGGATGGAGGGGGGGTGGTGACAGGCCGAGCTCTGTGCTCAGTGAGGCCCAACAGTGCGAGGTGGCGGGAGGGCTCCAGGCTCTGCGCCAGGGTCTGGCGCTGCCACTTTGCATGCAAGAGGAAGCAGCTCAACAGCTGTCGCTGACGGCCCCTAGGGTCCGCTCCAGACTTGGCAGAGGGGGCACTGCCAGACTCCCAAACTGCCTCCTTGAAATTCTGAGGAACTACACTTTCATCCCCCGCCCCATCCCGCCCGCCCGGCACCCGAACACGCAGGGAAGATAAGCAATCTCTCTCTCTCTCTCTCTCTCTCTCTCTCTCTCTCTCTCTCTCTCTCTCTCTCTTTCTCTTACACACACACACACACACACACACACACACACACACACACACACTCATGCGGAGTTAAACTACTCTCTCCTACCTCCCTTAACTAACCCAGGTACTTTGGCCAGGCTCAGAAAGTCAAGGGTCTTATGTTTTCTCTCATATGTGGAAGCTAGAAAGAAAATAGAAGCATAAGGGACCTTAAATCCCACGGAGAGAGACCTGTAGGGTCGTCGTAGAAGGAGATCGGGGGCGGGGGGCAGATCAGGAGGAGAAGATTGAGGAAGGAAACAATTCAGATAATATCATGGCAGTACTGGAAGGTATTACTGCCAGTTTCACTCACATGTGGGGGGAGGGGAAAGGTGGCGGGGAGCGGTGGGGCAGGATGTGCAGGGAAGTCTACACAGAACTGTGAGCCTGTATGTTTCTAGCACACTGAACTTCACTACGATGTATAAATGCAAGACACCAGATAAAAAGATGAGAGATAGATAGATAGATTGATTGATAGATATATGATATATGATAGATAGATAGATGATAGATAGAAGATGATAGATAGATAGATAGATAAATGATAGATAATTAAATAGATAGATAGATAAATAGATGATAGATAGATAGATAGATAGATAGATAGATAGATAGATAGATAGATAGATGATAGGTAGATGATTGATAGATATATGATACATAGATAGATGGATAGGTAGATGATAGATAGAAAAATAGATATATAGATAATTAAATATTAAAGTTTTTTAAAAAAGCCCTCTCCTTCAGGGAAGCTTTTCAGGCCATCTCAAGATGTGGCAACAAGCGCTCTCCTCACAATGACTCATGACATTGGTCTCTGAGCTGTCAGTTGCTGCCCTGCAGGTGTTTGCTACCTCGGGTGCCCTGGGTGGACCTTCCACCTCCCTTCCCAGCCGTGGACTCTGTATCGTTAGGACCAGCAGATGCATCCCGGTGCGGGGGAGGGTGAGAACCCAGCATCCTGTTCACAGCATAGCCCTGCCTGCCCTCCAGGCGTGTGTCACCGTGCTGGCATCTGAGCTGAGGACATCTCCCACCACACCAGCCTGCCGGCATCCTCGGGGGGAATCAGGACTGGCTTCTTTGCAGAAAGTTGGATGCCTGCCTGGGGAGGTCCAGGCCAGGTTGCCTTTATTCCTCCCAGGGCATGGATAGGAAACCAGATGAAGATACACTTTTCAGTTCCTTTTCTTTCTCAGATTAACCATTTATACATTTTAAAGGCATTTCTGCTAAATTCCAGTACATATCGTGGGTAACTCCCACGGATCGTGAGAATGGTCAGTCTAAAAACAGCCTCTGTCAGGCGAGGCGTGGGGCCAGTGGGAGGAGGGAGGGAGCACTTGTCCCCATCTGCATGGCCAGCATTGCCCAGTGGCCCCCAGTTTGATGGATTATGGGGCTGTGTTGGCTTCTCTGTCGCTGTGACCATAATACCTACCAAGAACAGCTGAAAGGAGGAAAAGTTAGTTTGGGTTGAGGGTTTCAGAGGTTCAGTCCATGGCCGGCTAGCTCCAAGGACGTCATAGAGGAAAGCTGCTCAACTCACAGCAGCTGGAAGCAGAGAGCCAGAGGAAGCGGCCAGGGACATATGTAGTCCTCGAGGCCACGCCCCAATGCCCCGCCTCCTCCGGCATTGCCAACAGATGATCTCTTCTGGGGGATGTTTCATATCCAAAGTGATATGGAGTTCAGGCATCGACAAAGTACTCTGAGGGTGGAATTTTGGCCTTTGCCATTGAAAACTAGGGTCCTATTAATTCTGGAGAGTGGTGAGCTTTGGGAGTTAGCCTGGATGAGCACCCTCACTTTGATACCTGTAAGCAGCCCCGGTGCAGGGCCGACCTCACCGGTGCTCTGCTTTCTGTTTTCCCCTCGCCTCTTTGACATTCTCCCCAGGAATTCTGTGCTTCAGCCATCCTGGATTGCTTGCAGCTCCCATCCTTTCTCTTACCCCGGGCCATCATGTCATGTGCTCCCTCTGCCTGGACTTTCTTCTTCTTCTCGCATTGCTGGCGACTTTCTACTTATTCTCTAGGGCTGAACAAAGTGAAAATAACAGTTACCACCTATGTGGCACAATTTATTCTCTATGCCAAGCTCCGTCCCCAGCACTATCTGGATGCCAGTCATTCCATGTGCACTACGCAGGTGCTGGAGAGAAATAAACACAGAGAGATAAGGGTATACTTGCCCTAGTGTCACAGACAGAAAAGGGAGGTGCTGGTGTCCAAACCCAGTCGAAGGCCCCAGAGCTCCTAACCACAGCAGGAAACTGTGTCTCTGATTGCTCCTGGCCACCTGACATCACCCCAACCATGTTGGGGGGGCCTTCTCTAGTCCTCAGCATCCCCTGTACCCACTCTCATCTTCATTCTTCCTCTTTTTTTCAATTGTTTAAACGAAATGTTCATTTTAAGCTTCTGTGTTCTAATCTGCTTCCCTACAGTCTTGTGCGGCTTGAGGGCAGGGACCCTGGCAGCCCACCTCAAGACCCCCCAGCTCCTCCTCAAATAGGACCTGGCACCAAGAACTGCTCATGGCTTATTTGTTACTGAGATAATGGGTGGACAGATAGGTGGATGGATGGATGGATGGATGGATGGATGGATGGATGGACAGATGGACGGACAGATTTCAGTCCCTTATCTAAACAACTCTGGCCAAGAAACTTCCACCGTGGGGCTGGGGAGCAAGAAGGAGGAGGAGAAACAAACCCAACAGCAGTCCTTTCGAGATGCGTATCTTCAGCCTCCTAAGCTCTGCAGAAAGACAGCAGGACAATGCGCATGTGGGCCAGCCACAGCCAGGGCCCCTTGCCATCCAGAGCTGTCTGCAGGCTGCGGAGTTAGGAAAACCCCTAGAAGTGGAGCGCAATGAAAATGGGGCAGAGGGGTGGCCTGTGGGAGCCTGCAGTGGGAGGGTCCTCTGCGGGGGGCGGGGGGGTGTGCTTCAGCAATCCTCTTTCTTTTTGGTCTCCTTGTGTTTCCTTCTGATCAAGATGTTGAGGCTTTTACAATCCTGGGCTACAATGGCAAACACAGCTTGCATCTCTGCAGCCAGTCTTGTGTGGTCCTACTGGGTTTGTGACAGCTACACTCTGTCCCAACATCAACGTAGAGTCAATATGTAGGGAATTGGGTGGGGGGGGATGAAGTCTCAGTACCTGCTATCCCCTTGCATGTAGCAACTCCACATATGACACGAGACCAGCACGGGCCACCCTGCTCCTTTTCAGACCCCCTAAGAAAGCACAGCAATGTTGCCAGCCCATGCGGCAAGTACTATACTGGCTTAGCCTAATTCAAAAGATGGAGGTGTTGGGGAGCGGAGAGGTGTGCTGTTTTCTCCTGCATTCAACTGGAAGATCGCTGGTCGGACTAACCCGTTTTCTCTTTCTTCCAGGGAGGGAAGATCCCTGTGAGATGGACGGCTCCAGAAGCCATCGCCTACCGCAAGTTCACCTCGGCCAGTGACGTCTGGAGCTATGGGATTGTCATGTGGGAAGTCATGTCATTTGGAGAGAGACCTTACTGGGACATGTCCAACCAAGATGTGAGTGTCAGCAACACCCAAGGGACCCCCACATGACATGCTGAGGATACCCAGACTTCTTATCTGTTTTCATCTTGGGGGTCTCATGACTTAAACTTGAGGTGTTCAGGGCAGGGATACCCCTGGCATGGAAATTTGAGCTAGTCAAACAACCTAGCATGGACAGTGACATTCCTAATTATCCCAGAGCCTGTAAAAGTGTCCAGGCCCCATTCTCCACCTAAGAGATGATGGGTCCAGTGGTCACACGCCACGCATGAGTCAAGCCCAGCTAAGCAGGACAGTTGACTTTGTGACCCAGGGCCCAAACTCTGAGTGCTCCTTCCATATGCTTGATGAGGGACGGGAATGGTGCTGCTCCGAAGACTATGGCCTGATTCCCATCCTGCTCTGCTTCGGGTAGATGTGTTGCTTTGAGCCAGTGCACTCTCTGTGTGCATCTTTAGCTCTAAAGAGAGGACTTATGAAAGGCCCCCTTGTCTCCTAGATTCTACGCTTCTGTGACCATGTCACCTATCAGGGAAGGCATACCTGGAGAAAGCTTTCCAAGGCTGCTCAGCTTCAGAGGGCCCAGGAATGGGATCTGTCTACACAGGGGTCGTTACCATCCTTCAGGCCATTCTTGAGGGACAGGAAATAGGAAGCTCATCAGAGTTGCTCTAAGTAGTGGACTTTTGGGGAGTGCTCCTAGTGGGAACCTTTGTTCCATAGCTACTAAAGAGCAAAGAAGGCTTTTTAGGATGATTTGCTTTGAAAAGGCTCCAATCAAAATTCTTGACTTGACTTCAACACTGCCTTTGACCTGGGCTGTTCTTCATGAACCACTCCTCCTTGAGAGAGAGAGAGAGACAGAGAGAGAGAGAGAGAGAGAGAGAGAGAGAGAGAGAGAGAGAGAGAAATAGAGATAGATAGATAGAGATAAAGATAAGAGAGAGAGGATTTTTTTCAGAACCCACCTTTTTATATACTTTTATTGGTCCTTGTAATTGTACATTGTAGTGAGATTCAAAGTGAGCCAAACATGCACGCGTACCCCACTTGGTATATTTCCCTCCTCACCACCCTCAGTCCTTCCACTCTTTGTACTACGTTAGTGAGATTGGTGCTGATACCGTCATAGATGGACACAACAGTACTTGAACTCTTTTCTTCCTCAAGCCTCCTTTTCTCCCCTCCCTACCGCCCTTCCCCAGCCCCCTTGCACTCTTTTACTGGTCCCTCTCATTTATCCGAAGTCTCTTTTCTTTCCTATTTCCTCTCTAGCATCCTCTCTAACGTATGAGAAAAACATTGGACCCTTGACTCTCTGAGGCTGGCTGGACTCACTTAGCACAATATTCTCTCGTTCCATCCATTTTCTTGCAAATGGCATAATTTTGTTCTTCTTTATGGCTGAGCAAAACTCCATTGTGTGTATAGACCACATTTTCTTTATCTATCCAGCTGTTGACGGTTGGTTCCACAATTTGACTATTGTGAATTGTGCTGCTATTAACCAAAAAAGCCCAAACAACCCAATCAAAAATGAACAACTGAACCGAATAGACACTTCTCAAAAGAAGAAATAAAAATGGCCAGCAGATATGTGAAAAAAAAAAAAAAAGTTCAACCTCACTGGCAATCAGGGAAATGCAAATAAAATGCAAATCAAAACTATATCTAACTCCCGTTAGAATGCAATTCATCAAGAATACAAATAACAATAAATGTTGGTGAGGATGTGGAGAAATAGTAACTCATACGCTGTTGGTGGGATTGTAAATTGGTAGAACCACTGTGGAGATCAGTACGGAAGTCCCTCAAAAGACTAGAAATGGAATCCACATCTGACTCAGCTAATATAAGCTTTCCAAAAGAATTAAAGTTAGAATACTGTAGTGATACATACGTGCCCATGTTTTTGATGTTTGTAATGCCTGCCCTCCTCTCGGAGCTGAGAGGGTTAGAGTCGGTGAGCCCTGTGTTGAACTTTGAGGCACTCGTGTAAACACTGCCCTTAGCCAGCCCCTGTCCGGCCAGAATGTCAGAGCCACGCGTTTGCTCTGAAGATTGAGGAAAGTGGCCGTTTCCCAGTGAGACTGTGGGGTCTCACAGGCGGAGTGCTCTAGCCTAGGGCGGGTAAAATGGCCGCGTCCTTCACCAGGTCCCGATGGCAGCCAGATGTGGAGTCCAGGTCCTCCATTACCCGTGATTATCCCGCCTCGCCTCTGCTCCTGTAGCGTGTCCAATCAGCAAGTGGTGAAGTTGACGCGGAGGCGGCCCTCGTGAAATCACCGCACTGTCTGCTAGATGAGTTAGAAATGTTAGCCAGCCAAAGCAAGCCCCTCTCGTCCCGCCCAGAGACCTTAATCCGATTAAGAACAATTCGGCACACACAGAATGGATTCCAGAACTGACAGGCAAGGTTTGACAGTCAAGATACTTTCAGCTGATGCATTAGCCCATGCCAAAAAAAATTAGAATATTCTGATACTCCATTTCCAGAATTCCCCAATCATTCACTCGGGATACGGCCATGCCACGCTCCCTGTGGCTGAGCCCTGTGCTCTCGGTTCCATTCCTGAGGGTTTTACAGTCCTGTGGCCTAGGCAGAGGGCTTTGGGAACATTTGGGTGGGGGAAGCCTCCCTGGTATCTGACGTCTCCGCTGTGTCTCAGTCTCAGAGGGAGTAAGGACCTCTGTAACACAGCAGCTTGCTCTAATTTGGTCACTCTTCCCCCAAACAAAGCCTACAAGCATTGTCCCAAGAGCAGCTATGCTCCTGATGGGAGGCGGAAGGCTCCTCCATGCCCATTCAGAAGCTTCTGCCTACAGCCTGGCCGGGAGGGAGGCAGGAGGAGCTCCCAGCTGCTGGGCTGCAGCCCCTCTCATCAGCCACGGCACAGGGAGCCGCAGTAAAGGATCGTACAGATGACAATTGAAAGGCTTTAAGGAAGAGGATCGCAGCGGCGAGTCGGAGTGCTGTAATTGGGCTTCCGGAGCCCAGGCAGGTCTTTGAACATGTACAGAGAGTTTGTCAGCCAGAGAGAGCGACTTGGAAGTTCTGCCGCTCGAGTCTGATTGACAGAGGTAATGAGAGTGGCAGTGTGTGTGGAGAGGAGCTGCGGTCTCATCGCAACATCAGAGCTCAACTTAACCCGCTCTGCCCTGCTCCCTCGGCCACGCCAGCTCGCGCCTCCACTCCACTCCCGGCTGCACGAGGTCGGAAGCCACCACCTGCCACCCAGCTCACTAATGGGCAGCCAGGAGCCCCCTGGGGACGTGAGGGCCCTGTTCATTCCCCAGGGCGTCTCCAGTCCCTCCATCCAATGCCTGAGAGCGCGGGAGGCTGGACTGCCTGGACCTCGTCCCCACCCCACCCGTCTCTGGGCTTAGATGGGTGCAGGCAGCCCACCCTGCACCGGTCACCCCTGCCCCAGGATGTTTATTTGCACCGTTCCTTTGTGACGATCAAAAGAGGTGCTGCTGACCATTGAAAGTGACAATTGAGGGTAACAATTCACCTGGGCCTCAGCCCACCACACGCACCTTCACTCCTCCTTCTCTCTGCACCTGACATTTGACCTCCTGATCACCAGTGTTCCCAACAGACATCCTCTCATCCTGTTTTGGACCATGAAGAGGCCCTATAGTCACTCCATCTTTTTTTCCTTTGCCATGTATTTATTTATTTGTTTATTTATTTGTTTATTTGGCACTGGATATTGAACCCAGGGGCACTCTACCACCGAGCTGTACCCCCAGCCTTATTCGATTTTTCATTTCAAAACAGTCTTGCTAAGTTACCACACTGGCCTCGAACCTGCGATCTTCCTATCTCAGTCTCCCAAGTCCTGGGACTGCAGGTGGGCCTCTGCTAGGCCAACGCCCCATGCCCCTCATCTTAAGCCCTATCTTTCTATACAATTCAAGCGTGATCAGTGGTGTTTAAAGTCATCAGATGGTCAGAGTGAAGGCGTATCTCCACACCTCCTCCCTCTCCATGCCTCTAGTGAAGCAGGTATCACAGAGAATGATCTCAACGTTTCAGAGAGAACCAACATTATATTTTTATCATTATTTTTTGTGGTACTGGGGATGGACCCCAAGGGCATTCTACCTCCGAGCTATACTCCCAGACCTATTTTATATTTTATTTGGAAACAGGATCTCACTAAGTTGCTGAGGCTGGTTCCAAACCTGTGATCTTCCTGTCTCAACTTCCCAAGTATTGGGATTTCAAGCATGTGCCACCACACCTGGCCCCCAAATTATATTCTTCATAAAACAATGTTTTAATGTGACTATAAGTTATATGTACTGGGAAATTTTAGAAAATACCCAGATCCTTAAAAAGAGAATAAAAATATGTAAAAGAATACAACTTCAATCAAAGATGGGTAGATAAGGGCCACCCATACTCCAATTCATGTCCTGCCCCCCCCGCCTTGGGGTAGAGGGTAAAGACTTTGTTATGTGCCAGGAGGCATCAATGCTTCCTGACTATCAGCTTGAGTAATAAAAACAAGTGGGCCTCTTACTCTCAGTACTTGGGAGGCTGACAGGAGGATCGCAGTTTCGAGGCCAGCCTCAGCCAACTTAGCAAGCCCCTATTTCAAAATAAAAATGTAAAAAGGGGGCCGGGCGTGGTGGCGCACGCTTGTAATTCCAGCATTTGGGAGGCTGAGACCAGAGGAACGGGTTCACGGCCAGCCTCAGCTACCTAGTGAGGCACTCCGCAACTTAGTGAGACCCTGTTTCAAAATAAAGAATAAAAAATAGGGCTGGGGGTAGAGCTCAGAGGCAGAATGCCCTTGAGTTCAATCCCCAGTACCTCAAAAAAAAAAAAAAAGAAAAAGAAAAAAATGTAAAAAGTGCTGCAGGTGTAGGTCAGGGGTAGAATGCCTCTGTGTTCAATCCCCAATACCAAGTAAATAACGAAATAAGTGACGACAAAACTATCTAGAAGCAAAAGCAAATGGAGAGTAAAGTGCCACTTTGTAGACAAGAGCAGGAGCAAGAGTTTCCATGGCTACCTTCTCTCCTGAAGGGTGAGACATGGGAGGCGCTTGGTGACGCTCAAACGCTACCTCCCTGGACCTCCAAAATGACCATCAGCAGCTCCCTCTTGGCTGAGAAGACACCCACAATGTAGACATAGCAGTAATACTACGCTCTACGTCCTGAGGATTCTTTCTGCTGCTCATCTGTGTGGTACCCAGCGGGCCATCAGCTCACTGTGTCACTGAAATCTTTTTAGTATCTACGCAGTTTCAGGAAGTCAGTGATTCTCCCAAGGTTCTCTGGCTCATAAGAGATATAACTAAGATTTGAAACCAGGCTTCCAAGGCCTCTGCCTCTAATCGTTGTGCAGTATTCTCACCAACACAGCCACTTGGATCTGGATTTCTGGCTGACCTACCCAACCGGGGAGAAACCGAAAAACCAGAGGGAATACAAAAAAAAAACAAAACAAACACCAGGACAGTCTTGAGCAAAGTCCCACTGGTGGCATGCAGAGGTGACAATGGGGGGGTCGGAGATGAGTTGCGTCCGCACGGAGCTGGCAGGCAGAAGGCTGCTCAGGGCTCGGGCCCCTGTGGTCTTGATGCCCTGTTAGGAGTGCTCCTTCCGCCATGCGCCACGGTGCTGTGCTCCCATTGCAGAGCTCCCATCCCTGGGCTCTTTCTGGTTCTAAGACAGGTAGGAGCGTTGCCTTTCCGTGGGGAAAATTAGTATTTGGGACTCTAGAATCAAACAATTTGGGCAGAGGTGCCAGCAGTTTAGGGGGACACTAACAACCCCAGCTGCCTTGCGCTAGAAGGCTTTGGGGTCCCCGGCCCCTCCCGCTGTCCGCACCTCGCTTGCCCTCATCAAGGGGCCCCTTGCCCACAATGAGCGGAAAGTCTGGGCCCCTTGATCTGGTTGCCTGGAAACATCTAGCAAAGGGCATAGGTTCGTGAGCCAAGCTGATGGGAATTAACGCCACAGTCTGTATCCTTCCAAGGTCTTTCCTATGCATGTGTGTAATTGTTGGCTTTCGTTTTGTTTTGATTTTGGTTTTTTCATCTGGCTTCCCTTCTGGTGACTTACTTAGTTTAGCTCCATGCCCATTTCATGCCATAAAGCCACGGAGCATCTCTGGAAGCCCAACTCTAGGCTGAAGCCATGACATTAATTAAACCCCTTCCCCCCACCCCAAGTCTAAGGAAAGTGGATTTCCAGGCTTTCAGGACTTAAGACCAGGTACCCTTCGCTTCATTCCCAGCCCAGTGATTTGCCAGCTGTGTACCCTGGGCAAACTGCTTCAGCCTGGGTTTCCTCACGGGGAAAACAGGGGTTAAAAATGCTCTCCTGAGATAGCAGGGGATTTGATTGACAAGAATTTGGAGGAGATAAAAAAATTTGTCCGTGCAATACAACGTTTAAAAAGCGAATGTTGAGCCGGGCGTGGTGGCGCACGCTTGTAATCCCAGCATTTGGGAGGCTGAGACCGGAGGATCCGGGTTCGCGGCCAGCCTCAGCTACCTAGTGAGGCACTCTGCAACTTAGTGAGACTCGGTTTCAAAATAAAGAATAAAAAATAGGGCTGGGGGTGTAGCTCGGAGGTAGAATGCCCCTGAGTTCAATTCCCAGTACCGCAAAAAAAAAAAAAAAAAAAAAAAGCGAATGTTCCCAGTTCCTGGTCTTTTTATACAGCGATAATATTGGTATGGCTCCTGCGCTTCTTTTTCATCCTCCTGAATGGAAAAAATAATACACCTTGATTATCTCTAATAACTACAGGTTATATTATCTCACGCCCCGTCGCACGTCCTGTACACTCTGCATAGAAATTGTAAAAATAAGAACTGATTGAAAATACTCACTTTCTGACCAATTTAATGACATTAAAAAAAAGGATAATCAGTTGAAACAAATCTGATTTTTTTTTTTAAGTAGAGGTAAAACCACCAGAAAATTCTTGAACTCCAAATTATTTCCTTTGTTGTTTAAGGTGCTTTAACAGTTCATTTTTTAATATGAAATCAATAAATGATTATTATAGACAATAAAAATACAAACAAGCAAAAAGAAAAAAAAAACATAAAGAACATTCATGTTTTTACCTGCCCAGAGGCAACCACCATTAACTCCACAGTATATATCCTTCCAAGGTCTTTTCTATGCATGTGTATAATTGTGGCCTTTTGTTTTGTTTTGATTTTTGTTTTTTCATCAAAGCAAGATTATACCATACCTGTGGTTAGTCAGCCTGCCCTGTTGCCTAGTATTACAATATGAGCTTATTTCCATTTCAATAAATAGGGGTTTTTTTTGCAATATCACTTTAAAACCTGTGTTTTATCTCAGGGTCTCTATTATACTGTGAGCATAGCTTAATAAATTTATATGTTTAGCACTTGGGTTATTTACAATTGTTTTTAATATAAAAATACAGAGCAGGCATAACTGATTTAAATGTATTTGAAATTATGAAGTACAGGATGAAAACCATCCTCCCCCACCCCACAGAAAAACCTTGAAAAACAAAGCAATAAAAGGTTCTAAAATGTTTATAAATTTATCCCCCAGTGTTTGTAAAAATGACCAAAACCTGACTGGAGGTCTTCATTTTGCAGTGCCACATGGCTATTGTAACTGTTGTCATTGTGCTTGGACCAATTTGTCCAATCCCATCACCTTCAATGCTATTCATATTGCCCGCTACCTTGGGACGATTAAGGCAAATTTATAAATAGGAAAATTGGGAGGGTTCCTGGCATGGAGTAGGGCCCCCATCAAAGCTGGTCCCTCACCTTTTCCTTTCCTTAGGAGTGAAAGAATGAGGTTGAGCCAGGTGTGGTGGTGCACGCTTGTAATCCCAGTACTTGGGAGGCTGAGACCGGAGGATCCGGGTTCTCGGCCAGCCCCAGCTACCTAGTGAAGCCAACTGCAACTTAGCGAGACCCTGTTTCAAAATAAAGAATAAAAAATAGGGCTGGGGTAAAAAAAAAAATAGCTCAAAGGTAGAATGCCCTTGAGTTCAATCCCCAGTACCGCAAAAAAAAAAAAAAAATAGGACTGAGGCTGTAGCTCATGGGTAGAATGCTGCTGGGTTCAATCCTCAGTCCCCCCCCCCCAAAAAAAAGAAAGAATGAGGTTGCGTGGACTTTAGGGGTGTACTTTATACATGGGTTTCCTGTGCGCCATCCTCCAGCCATCCTTGGTACCAGTAAGGCAGGACTGGGCCCTGTGTCTGCTTAAACAGAAGGGACAGGCAGGCTGCTCATCTGTTCATTCTTCAAGAATTTGCGGGCTCTCGCATGCGCCAGGCCCTGCCCCAGGTGCTGGTGATGGAGCACTAAGGGGCAGTAAGATCCCGCCTTTGCTTTCTAGGAGCCCGGTCTATAGGAAGAGGGAGGAAGTAGCTAGACACCCCACTGCCATGGGAGACGTGTAATCACAAAGAAGGCACCCGAGCCAGCCTGCTCAGGGAGCTTCCCTTCGGGGACTGATTGCAAAGGACTAGCCGGTGGCGCTCGTCCAGTCACTGCTGTCTCCCTGTGTGTCTCTGCAGGTCATCAACGCCATCGAGCAAGACTACCGGCTGCCCCCTCCCATGGACTGCCCCGCCACGCTGCACCAGCTCATGCTGGACTGTTGGCAGAAGGACCGGAACAGCCGGCCCCGATTTGCGGAAATCGTCAACACCCTGGACAAGATGATCCGGAACCCAGCAAGTCTGAAGACTGTGGCGACCATCACCGCTGTGTGAGTCGGGGGGCGCGGGGTGTCTCCGGTCGGGGGCTTAGCCAGCAGCCTGCTGCTCTTTGGGGATTGGCCGGCCGAGCTTATCCACCGATGGGAGAAATTCCAAGACTCTTCCCTTCTCCTTCTCTTCCATAACTCTAAAATATTCCCTTTGGCCAGGCGTGGTGGTGCACACTTGTAATCCCAGTACTTAGGAGGCTGAGATGGGAGGATTGCAGTTTCGTGACCAGCCTCAGCAACTTTGTGAGGCCCTCCGCAACTTAGTGAGACCCTGTTTCAAAATAAAGAATAAAATAGGGCTGGGGGTATAGCTGAGCGGTAGAATGCCCCTGAGTTCAGTCCCCAGAAACACACACACAAAAATTCCCTTCCTCCAGCCTGGGCTACAGACAGATGTTGAGAGACCTGGGGGGCCTGTACTTTCTAACAGAATCAGCACACAGCTTTATCTGATCTGACTGATAGGATGCCTACTTCGGGCCAATCCTGCCCAAGCCAAAGGGCACTGTTCTGTCAACCAGGGCTCTAGGCGGGTGGAGCTGCAGGCTCCAAACCTTGGCCAACATGTTGACAGGTAAAAGCCCCTGATCTCCATGGGACAAAGAAATACCAAACACTTGGTTTTGTTGTGAGTGGATGCACAGAAGAGCGCCAGCTTCCATCGGCTGTGCCTTGCTTAGCTACATTTTTATCCTTGTCTCATCCTTTACTAATTTATTTTTTCCACCAAAATGTATTAGGTGCCAGGCACTGGGTCCGGTAAGGCAGATCTAGTCCCCCGCCCTGGTGGCCCTTAAACTCACGAAGGAGCAGCAAATGATAAGAAGAGAAATGCAGGATTGGGGACTTTAGTAGACGCCATGCCAGGGAGGGAACTGGGAGTGTATGTCGCCTTCTGCTGCTGCTGTAGAGAGGCTTTCCCGATGAGTGTTATCTCATCAGGGACGGGCAGGATGCATTACTAACAGGTTGGAAAGGGAGATGGGAGGCTGAGGGACAAAGTTGCAGAATTCGCAGAAGGCCCAGGGTGTGAAGGCCAAGGCGGAGTGCTGGCAGTGTGGCTAGGGAAGAAATCCAGAGGAGCTGAGGCTCCCAAGGTGAGCGAGGGAAAGGCCACTCAGGACCTGTAGGCCATGCTAGGAATTCTGGCTTGAATTCCAGAGCCAGGAGCACCTATGGAAGGGTTTGACTCGTGTCAGGGTCAAGGTGAGGGTTTGGGGCATGAGCATGTCTGTATTTTGGAAGGAGTGCCTGGCTCCAGTGTGGACCTTACAAAGGAGATCATTTCAAGAATCAGAATGGAAACCCGGCATGGTGGCACACACCTGTAATCCCAGTACTTAGGAGGCTGAGACAGGAGGATCGCAGGTTTGAGGTCAACCTCAGCAACTCAGGGAGGTCCTCAGCAACTTAGTGAGAACCTGTTTCAAACTTAGAAATAAAATGGGGCTGGGAGTGTAGCTCAGATATAGAATGCCCCTGGGTTCAATCCCCAATACACACACACATACACACACCACAGAATCGCGCTAGAGAAGATAGTGTCTTAAATCATGGCAATGGCTATTAAAAAGGTAGGTAAGTTTGGGAAATTGGGAGGCAAAACCTTTGTGGCTAGGTGCAGGATTGGATGGGGGACCAGAGAGACATCAAGATGGCACCCTGATTTCTGGTGCAGGTACCTGCAAGGTCTGCCTTAAGAATGTGCCTGAGTAGGTCAGTGGTGGCCAGCTCAGCTCCATTTTTTTTTCCAGGTACCAAGAGAAAAAAATATATTACCAGTAGATGTGGGGAGGTCATGGTGAACTGTACATATTTTTAAAAGAACCGTACGGTGAGGCTCCTAGATTTCAGTTGATAAAGGAGTTGGTGGTCGGGGCTGGGGATACAGGGGGGCATCCCCCTTCAGCTGAATGCTGTACCAACACCTGCCTGCGTCTGCGAACTGATCTGTGACCACGCCCAGAGGCCAAGGGCCTCGCCGCTCACCTTCAGAGGTGATTCCAACCTAGGATTCTGGAAGGAAAGGCAGGCTCAGCCCGGGGCTCCATCTCCTCCACTGTGCCTGCAGTCGGCCATCTTCCCACAATGCACCTCTGCCCGCAGCCCCGGGCTCACCTGTTTCTCTCTGCCTCCCCAGGCCTTCCCAGCCCCTGCTTGACCGCTCCATCCCAGACTTCACGGCCTTCACCACCGTGGATGACTGGCTCAGTGCCATCAAAATGGTCCAGTACAGGGACAGCTTCCTCACCGCCGGCTTCACCTCCCTGCAGCTGGTCACCCAGATGACGTCAGAGTAAGTGGCGAGAATCCCCTCGGGCCGACCCACAGAGCGGGGTCCAGGCCCCTTCCCTGCTACCGCAGCTGCTGATGCGGCTCCTGTTTTCAGCCTCGCCCCCGAAGCTCTTTCTCTGTATAGATCCAGGCCTGCAAAAAGTGCCCTGGAAAGACGGAAGGGGGAGCTGGAGGGGGGCCCGGGGGTGGGGGTGGGTGGGTGGAGAGCTATTCTGGGCCCCAAACACCAGTTCTTCAAAGTCAGGCCATATGTCATTTGACTAATCACCGCGCGCCGCTCCCCCACTTGAGTTTATAAAGTCGGCCCATCAAAGAGCGCATCCAGATGGAAAGACACAGCCAGCCAGCACTTTCACAACACAGCAGAGGAAGCGGAGCACTGATTCAGCAGCAATCCAACACTCCAACACCGGCGGCCGAGGTGGCGGCTGCTGCGTGTGTGTGTGTGTGTGCGTGTGTGTGTATGGGGGGGGTCGCCCTCACTCGCAGAGACTGCTTCTAAATAAGCACGCATTTCCATTCCCCGCACAAGTTATTTAGCAGTCTGCGGCTCCCACCGGGATCCAGGGAGGAATACACGAAATAAAATTATTCAAATATGGCGAGAGCCACAACGGTTCCGGAAAGATCCACGTGGTTCGTAATTTACCCGAGAATATTCTGAGTAGCACCCGTTGGGGAAAATGTTAATAGGTTCTCCTTGGGAAAGCAAAAAGGGGTGCCCTGGTCAAATCAATTTGGGAAATACTGTGCCCTTTATCACCCTCTTGGAGAGTCACTGCTCGTATTAGCATTATAAAGGCCAGGAGAGATCCTGAAGTAAGAAAGCCATTTAAAATTATTAAATACCATGGCACCGTATGTTCGAGGGAAGGTTTTTATAGACATTCAGTTTGGGAAGTATTTATCTGTTTCCACTCCTCCTGTTCACCATGCGATATCGGTGCTCCTACCTGGCAAAGCGGAGCTGCCAGTTTTGATACCCTTGTATAACCCCACCGGGGCCACAGTGCTCCCCATACTTTGCTGGATTCTGGACTCTAAAAAAACCCGCATGCAGCCGGGCGTGGTGGCGCACGCTTGTAATCCCAGCATTTGGGAGGCTGAGACCGGAGGATCCGGGTTCGCGGCCAGCCTCAGCTACCTAGTGAGGCCCTCCGCAACTTAGTGAGACCCTGTTTCAAAATAAAGAATAAAAAATAGGGCTGGGGGTGTAGCTCGGAGGTAGAATGCCCCTGAGTTCAATCCCCAGTACTGCAAAACAAAAAACAAAAAAACCCCGCATGCTTGGCTCCTACTCCCACACCTCGCAGACCCACCAGGTGTGGGGTGAGACCCGGGCGTTGGGAGGTTTTTAAAGTTTCCCACACAATTCTAACATGTAGCGAAGTTGGGGGATCACTGGATTAAAATTGGCAAAGCACAAAGTTTGCCTTCTGCACTCAGAAGCTCAGCTCATCCTAACCAGGAAATTGACTCCCGCCGCCCCTCACCCCCAGACAGACAGACAGACAGACACACACACACACTCACACACTCACACACACACACTCACACACACGGACTTGGTAGGCCGCTTGACCTACAACCTGTACTGATAGCACGAGAGCCCACCCTGGTAGCCTGTACCATAAGGGGCACAGGGCCCGTCAGTCTGTCAGTCAGTTGATAAACACTAATCAGTCACTCATTATGTTTCAAGCACAGTGCTGGGTTATGGGATCACCTCCTGGTCTGGCCAGCTGACTGGTCACAGGAAAGAGGGGGTGAAGAACCACCCCTGCTGGCAGTTAGTCCCCAGGGAGTCAGCTTGCTGACACTGCTTTGAGTCGGTCTTCCTGGAATCAAACTCCACCTCTGTGAGGTTTATTTATTTATTTTATTTTAATTTTTCCGGTACTGGGGATTGAACTCAGGGGCATTCTACCTCCGAGCTACACCCCCAGCCCTATTTTTTTATTCTTTATTTTGAAACAGGGTCTCATTAAGTTGCGAAGTGCCTCACTAGGTAGCTGAGGCTGGCCTGGAACCCAGATCCTCCAGTCTCAGCTTCCCAAATGCTGGGATTACAAGCGTGCGCCACCACGCCTGGCTCGATTTATTCTTGTCAGAAATGATGGAGCCTCTCTTGCGTGGGTCCAGAGATGCTGTGCTGCGTGCGTAAATGAATGTGTTGCTGGGAATCCCCCTATGCCGGATGACCATAGTGCACCAATAAAACTCTAAAAAAGAAAGAAATGATGGCGGAGCCTCCGCTTTTCCCAGGGAGCTCCGTTGAAATGCGCATCTAGCCCTGAATCCACTAGACATCAGATTATATAGTTTTTTCAAAGATTCATTTCCGGGTGATGCCCAAGAAAGACAATCTCTGCCGTTATGAATGATAATGAAACAGATAGCAAAAATAGAGGATAAAATTCAAAAGCACTTGCCGGTAGAAATGCAGCCTCCCCATCCTGCAGACTTAAAAAGGATGCTCCTAGGTGATCAGAGGGCCTGGGCTCCAGGAGAGGAGGGGTTCCCTTACTTTTCTGGGGTGACCTACCTGCGCATGGGGGTGTTGTCACAGGATCCACCCGCCACACGAAGGAACCTCGTGAAGCAATTTCTTCGTCTGGGAGCAGACACAGGCCAGAGACAAGGGAAGTCAAATTGAAAATTAAGGCCTTTAGTTCAAAGTAAAACACATCCGTCCACTGTTGGACACAAACCCTTTTGTTTCTTGAGAGAGCAAAGTCGGAAAAAAAAGAAAATGAGCAACTCAATAAAATAGATCGTGGGGCAATTTGTGAATTCAGAATTCCAGCCTGCTCCCTCAAAGTATTTGCTATAAAGACAGAACATAAGCAATTTGACAGTCGCGCCCAGAGGTGGCTCTGGGGGATTGACGGCCAGCCAAGGGGGTGGGGCAGGGGAGCCAAGCTGTTGCCGGACAGAGGTCCCAGTCCAGGGTCCAGCAGGGTGCATGTCGTACAAAATGATCAGAGGGCTTTGGGGAATACAGTTGGGGCCCCAAAAGGGTTCTGGGAAGAGCCTTGCTGGAGAGCGGAGAGTCAGGTAGTCTTGGATCCCAGGCTTTGTCACTGCTCCCCTGCTGTGTGATCTTGGACATGTTGATTAACTTCTCTGAGCCCTATTTGCCTTGTCTGTAAACGTGCAGGTAGTAATAGTGCCCCCCCCTTATTGTTGTGCAGTAGAAGACAAATGGAAGAGCGCCTACACCTACAAAGCACTCTGTCCATTACCTATCTGCAGAATGCACATGAGAGATAGCTGCTGTTAAATTATCATTATTATTATTATTACTATTATTATTATTATTGACTTTGCGGTACCTTTCGCCAATATTTATGAAATGCTTCCCTGTCGATTTAGGGGAGGTGTGATATGTGGCACATAGAATGCACTCAAGCCGTGTTACCTGTTGGCTATTATTAACAAAGGAAAGATTCATGGGTCCCCACCAAGGTCAGACTTAAATCACCTCCCCACAGGTCAAAGATGAATCCAACCCCAATTCCCTATCCCCACACGTATCCTTTGGATCCCTGCTTGGGCGGATATTTTCAAGTTATTTTGCGATCACCCTTCTTAAAAATGCATGACATTAAAAATTCAAACAGAGTCAGAAATTGGAAACTCAGGGGAAAACATCAGAAGGCCAGGCAAGCCCCACATCTTTCCAATCTCAGTGGGTGTTCACTAATTTGGGCAGAAAAGGAAGTTCCACAGAATAACCGAGACCCCATGGCGCGGGCACAGCGGTTGGTGGTGGTGGTGGTGGTGGGCAGGAGAAATAGAGGGGAAAACTCCAGTCCACCTCAGAGTCACGAAGGAGCTGTTCCTGAAACCATAGATGAGGAACAAGTTCCCAGCATAAGGCCCCGGGCCGTCAGCTCATCTAAATTGGAGGGACATTAGAGACAAGAGTCCATTCATGGGGGAACTGAAGCTAAGCAAGCAAACATTGCGTTGGGAGCTTGCCAACAACCTGGGTCACTTTGCTGCTTGCATTTTAAACACCTTGATTGACCCCCCCTAACTATTTTTAGGAGCATGACTTTGGTGACGGGTTTTAATCTGTGAAAAGCTGCCCTAATAATACAGTGACGCCTTTTGTCGCCTTTGTTTCCCCCTCCCAGAGACCTCCTGAGAATAGGGGTCACCTTGGCGGGCCATCAGAAGAAGATCTTGAACAGCATCCATTCCATGAGGGTCCAGATGAGCCAGTCACCAACAGCGATGGCATGAGAACTCTTGTTTTCTTGGGGAAGGAGAGGAAGGGAAAAGACCGGGGTCAAGGGAGAACTAGAGGTTGGCCGCTGTGGCAAGGGGCTGGAGAGATCGGCTCCTGCACAGCGAGATGTGTTTCCATCCGTGAAGAAGAAAGTGGACCTGCTGTCAAGGGCAACCTTCGCTTCTCAGTGCCGGGAGCACGTAGAAGGTGCGGCGGGAAACCAAATCTATCCTAATAAAAATAGAGGAAGGTGACGTCTAACGGAAGTGGAGACGAAACCGTGCACATCGGGGAAAACGAGAATGAACTTGGCTCCTGCCCTCCGTGGGCTGGAGTTCTCCGTCGTCAGGAAGAAGGGAAGGAGGTGGAGGGAAGAAACAAGGCGTTTTCCATTTTCTTCCTCACCAATGACGTTCTTTTCTTTTCTCCTTTCGTACTCCTCCCCCGAGAGTCCCTCCCTCTCCCACATCCATCTCCCTTTGCTCATGACTCCTGTAGGGAAGTTTCTCCAAACAAAACCCAGCTCCTGAGTCTCCAGACGTTGTTCCGTCAGTTGCCAAAGGACTTCGCTGACCACTGCATGGGGATCCAACCAATTCAATTAATGTCTTCATATTGAAGAAGAGATGTACCTTCAATTGAAAACCTTGTTTTTCTTTCGTTTGCATTTTCTGCAAAAAGGAAAAAGAAACCACAAATTGGAAAAAAAAAAAAAAGTAATAATAAATAGAAAAACCTGTTTCCGTGTGCGAGAGCACGCCTGTGTATGTCTGCGTTCTAAAATGACTGTGCTTGTTCGTAACAGATGCAAACGAGAAAAGAGAACCGGGAAGCCTTTGCACCTGGGAAATCTCCAGGATCGGTGGTGGATTTGGCTTTCTGCTTGGCCTGGTAGCCTCTGGGCTCCATGGGAGGAGAGGAGAGAGGCAAACAGAAAAGGAAAAGAGAAGAACTCTCAAGAGTTTGCAAATTCAGACAGGAAACAGGTGAGTGGTTTGAATTGGATGCAGTGTGAGCGCTTCTACAACGATACTGACTGATGAATTCTTGTCGCTGACATCTGAAGAGGAGGAGGAGGAGGAACGTGCTTCTGGAGAATGTTCTTCCGCATCCCTGGAATCTGCGATTTGAGAGGTGGCAAGGGAGGCTCGTCGTCTTCCCCGCGGACTGGCTTGAACTGTGCAGCATCGAGGAATGTTTCAAACGTGTCCGTGTTTCTCTTTGCATTCCTTCTTGTACCTCATCGTTCAATTCACTTTTGTAAATTCCACCTAACATTTAAATATTTTTAATTTCTCCTTTTACCTTTAATCTCCCTGCTAATTTTATCTGTCTAATTAAAAAGAGCAGAAGCATGTCTGGGTTTACGTAGAATGGTGTCAAGCGTGTGACTCTGACTGGGTTCTCCCCGAGTTACTGGAGAATCTGGGGCCACCATCCAAAGTGGAAAGGGGGGGCACTTCCCTGACCTCAGCACTCCCCCCAAAGTGGAATATATTAGACTCTCTGGCACTTACGGAACCCGAACAAAAGGAAAAACTGAATATGAGAGTCCAGATAAGAAGTGTAAGAAGGCACCGATACATAAACACAATGACTCAGAATACACTCACTCCTAATAGGCAGCTTTAGTTTCTCAGTGACTGAAGGCTGTTTAAGATGCCCCGATTTGAGCTGGGCGTGGTGGCGCACACTTGTAATCCCAGCATTTGGGAGGCTGAGACCAGAGGATCCGGGTTCCTGGCCAGCCTCAGCTACCTAGTGAGGCCCTCCACAACTTAGTGAGACTCTGTTTCAAAATAAAGAATAAAAAAATAGGGCTGGGGGTATAGCTCAGAGGTAGAATGCCCCTGAGTTCAATCCCCAGTACCGCAAAAAAAAAAAAAAAAAAAAAAAAAAATAGAGATGCCCCGATTTTAGTTTACACACTGCATTTGAGAATTGCCATCCACGTCAGCTTTGTAAAAGCCACCAAAGACTATTTTAGACTGCTTGTTCGTGTTGTGAACACGCAGTCGGGGAGGTATGAGGCCGGAACAGGCACTGCTGTTCCCAAGTACCTTGTTTTTGTGTGTGTAAAGTACTGGGGATTGAAACCAGGGACATTCTACCTCTTAGTGACACTCCCAGCCCTATTTTATTTATTTTTTGAAACAGGGTCTCACTAAGTTGTGGAGGGCCTCGTTTGTGAACCTGTGATCTTCCTGTCTCGGCCTCCCAAGTACTGGGATTAGAGGCGTGCGCCACCACAGTTGGCTTCGAGTACCTTATTTAGTATGTTTTTAAGGTACTATCAGTCCTTTTCCCTAGCCCTAGGTAACTTTGATTTCTTACCTTCTGAAGTTACCAGCCAAACTTTGCTATGGCAGAAAGGGCCTTCAAAGAGGTTCACAGGCCTCGGATGCATCTCCAGCCCAGGTGAATTCATCTTAAAGCACCCCCCTAAGCTTGACCCCTGCAGGACACAAAAAGATGGACAGAGCTCCTCTAAGCAGATGCTTGCAAAGGGCCTCTTTCTAATTGCTTACTAATTCCACGCACGATTTACTAATTATCCTGAACACCTCAATCCGTGAAGTATCCTACAGGCCTAGGCAATTTGGCTAATCTACTCTCAATTTTCCACAGGACTGACTCTTAATCTGTCACCAAATTCCTCAGGTCCTTACCCTGCCTCCTCCAGGGCTGACTCACCCTGCTCTAGACAAAGCAAAGTCATGGTGAAGGTCATGCCACGTCCATTGGCTTGGTGTCACCATAAGACAACAGAAAGGAGGGAAAGAACCCAAATTGCACAAGAGAAAAATCATGCAGGGTCAAAAAAAAAAAAAAAAAAATAGAGATGCCCCGATAGAGCTAAGGCCAGTGCCTAGGCACACAGTTCTTGGTGGGACGGGCACAAGCCCCTACCCTGCAGATGCCCTACTTGGCGTCGGATTCCGAGCTGCCCCACCTCCGCCTCCCAGAAGAATAGGAGCAGGGAGGAAGATGAGGTGCATGACTGGCCAGCGGGACCTCACGCATCACCTCCGAGTCATTGGGCCAGTTGCGAGGCCCTCTGCGCCTCAATTTCCTCGTCTGTATAATGGAAAAGACTGAGACTGGAGGATCGGAGTTCGCGGCCAGCCTCAGCTACTTAGTGAGGCACTCTGCAACTTAGTGAGACTCTGTTTCAAAATAAAAAATAAAAATTAGGGCTGAGGTTGTAGCTCAGAGGTAGAATGGCCCTGGGTTTCATTTCCAGTACCGAAAACAAAAAACAAGCAAACAAAAATACATCGCACAGTACTCACCGGCCTCCTGGGACTCTGGGAACCAAGCTAATGAGGCGGAGTGTCCAGCCGTGCTGGGCAGCCCAGCATGGCCTCACAGAGAGGGCTCACCGAGAGGCAGGAGGGTGGCGGCCACTGAGGGCCCAGGCGGAAGATGTTTAATTAACGTTCCCGGGTCAGGACTTAATGGGAATGGAGATGATTTGTGCGGGGAAGCCCTGGGGATTAGATCCACCTCTCTGGATTCTCTCCCCGCCCCCTCCAACACTTGAAGAAAGGGGTGATAAGAATAAGAGGTAAAGTCCCTGAATCTACAGAGCACCCCATCTATTGCATCACCTGGAGACCCCATGAGCTCATAGGTCACAGACAGGTTCACACACTACTAAAATGATATGCTTCTTCCCACCTCACTGGCCCCCACGTCCTTGACGGTGTGTGCACAGCCGGGTCACTCAGCTCTTGCCGAGATCACCTGGAACAACTGACAGCAACGCACTTACCTGACCACGACCATGTGCGTATGAAGAAAACAGAGAAAGCAACAAGGATTGAAGAACAGGCTCCACAAATACTGGGGGGCAGGAAGGATGAGCTGCTGGGCAAAAGGCAGAAAATCTACAAAGACTCTCTTTAAAAACCAAGCTGTCAGCCGGGCGTGGTGGTGCACACTTGTAATCCCAGTACTTGGGAGGCTGAGACTAGAGGATCTGCGTTCGCAGCCAGCCTCAGCTACCTAGTAAGGCACTCCGCAACTTAGTGAGACCCTGTTTCAAAATAAAGAATAAAAAATAGGACTGGGAGTGTAGCTCGGAGGTAGAATGCCCCTGAGTCCAATTCCCAGTACTGCAAAAAAAGTTGTTGTTATTATTGTTGTTGTTGTTGTTATTGTTTATTGTTACTGGGAATTGAACTCAGGGACCTTCTACCTTTGAGCTACACTCCCAGCCCCTTTTAGTTTTGATTTTGAAGCAGAGTCTTGCTAAGTTGCTGAGGATGGCCTGGAAACTATAATCCTCTTGTCTCAGCCTCCCAAGTACTGAGATTTACCATAGTTGGCTAAAAAGCAAGATTTTTTGACAGTTACATTTTGTTCTAAGAAGGTCTATGTGGGTTAGACTGAGAATTTCATCATTTTAGCATCATTTTAGAGATAATGGGTCTGGAACCAGCTGGCTGAAGGCATGATTGGGTCTGTAGCAATCAAAGTGAGCTGGGCCCCTAGCAATGTCAGGGGACCAGCAATAAACAGGCACCATCCAACATTCTCGAAGGAGGCTGGGTCCTAAAAAAAAGTCCTGAAAAGAGGCCTGAAGATTCACGCTAGGGGAGCTCTGCATTTGTTGCACCTTGGGGTTCATATAGAAGTTACAGGGCCACTTTGAAAAGCACCTGAGGTTTTGCATTGTCCTAGACACTGATGAGACTGAAGGGAGAGGCCGCAGTTGAGGGGAAACCCTGAGGTCGCAGAAAGGTTGTCAGACAGTATCTGGGTCATACTGGAAGGTCATGCAAGGTGATGGAGGTCAAGGGGCAACCGTGTTCATCCCCATCCCTGTGTTTATCATCCCTAGGACCAACGTTTTCCAAATCAGAACAGGTGCACAGAGACTCGAGAAGCGACTCTTGGTCCACACCAGAGTACAGGTTCTGGTGGGGTGGGGCAGTGCGCTCTGCAGACCGGGCATAGGGTGGATGAGCCTCCATCACACACCTGGAGGACAGAAGGGCCACCCCTCTCTTGCATCCCTCCTGGGACAGCCTTGTTAACACATGGGGCATGTCCTTCTCAGCTCTGTACCCACTCTCAGCATGCTGTCCAACTTAAGGAAGGGGCTCCAAAGATGTTTGGTGGTTGGAATAAGTTTGAATCGAGAAAGTTTAACAAGTCATTACTTCACCTACCGACGTCCATGACCTCAGATAGCACGCTTTAAAATAAACGAATCCCCAGGTATTAGGTTTGGAATCTTTCTGAATTACTCTTAACTGCCATCCGTCGTGGCCTATCCTAATTTTAGTTTTGCGAAGTTGAAAACACTCCCTTTCAACCCTGTCTGAATCTTTAACTCGATGTCACAGTCTTCCCCAGCGTTCCCGCCCGGGGTTCAGCAGCCTCCTACCAACTGTCAGTCACAGAGCAAGGGTCCTGAGAGGCAGACATTAAAAAGACACCATCCCTGGTGCAGGAGAGGAAAATCCGAAGGATGGAGAGGAGCAGGGACCCAGGACCGCCGACCTTCTGAGAGCATATCCGAGGCTGTGTCCTGCTAGGGTGACATCCACGGAGAAGGCAGGACACGGGCAGGGCTTCTCTGACTGGGAAAACCTTGGTGCTTTTACAGCCTCTGTGCTAAGACTTTCTCCCAAAAAGTGTTTGATCTTCCCAAAGCCACCATTATTCTGAGAATTCCCAGAGCGTCCTGCTCACCAGAGGAAAAACAATTGAAATAAGAAAGCAAAACGAAATTACGGGCAAATAAACTCCTCCTAAGCTACTGAGCCCAGGCTATTCTATTCTTCTAAAAGAAAGCGGCTCTGCTCACCCCCGTAAGACTTCGATTTCATCTTCTGGTCTTATTTGCACATACATGAGCAACTGCTAGAGCTCTGGAAATGCGTTTCTGATAGGGAATACAGTCACAAGTAAGCTCCGGCTACCATTTCTTTAGAGCAGAACTCAACTCCAAGTGATTCAAAGGGGGAAGTAAATGGGGCAATGAGAATTCACAGAGAGAACTATTATTGTCCCAGGAGGCATTCCCCCAAGACTCAGCTGAACTGGAACCTGAGAATCGGAAGGAATTATCAAGTTGAGTTGAGGGGCTAAGGAGGTGTCAGCGGTGGAGGAAACAGCCTGAGCCAAGATTCAAAAGCCAATGAGTACATGGCATGTCTGGGGAGTACGTGCTGTCATCAAAGCTGGGGAACAGAGGGATTGGCAGGGGCGACATCGTGAAAGGTCTTGCAAGCCATGATACAGACTCTGGAAATTATTCTGAAGGCAAGGGGTGAAAAGTGAGTTGAAGCAAGGGAATTTTATTTCTACAAATCACTCTGGCCACAAAAGTGGAAAGCTGGATGGCAAGGACTAGGCTTAATTCGGGGAGACTGGGCACGAGGCTGGTGCAGTGACGCTGGCGTCCGGAGTGAAGTTGTAGAAGTGGCCATGAGGATGGACCAAAGTAAATCTGTCTAGGAATGCGAAGGAGGGAAGAGCAGAAGGAGGAGGAGGAGGTGCGCTGGCTGTCGGGGTGAGTGAGGAGGGTGTCGAGGATGACACCCCAAGTTTCTGATTTGAGGAACTGAGTGGATTTTGATGCCATTTGCTGAGAAGGGAGGGAAAAAAAATACAGGCGCAAAAAATACATATTTTGGTTTGGATATGAAATAGCCCCCAGAAAAGCACATGTGTTGCCAACGCAGCAAGGTTCAGAGGTGAGACTTGTCTGGAAAAGATGGGCACTGGAGCATGGCCTTGAGAATTATATCCCTCCCTGCTCTCTCTCTCTCTCTCTCTCTCTCTCTGTCTTTTACTTTCTTTCTCTCTGCTTCCGACCGCCATGAGCAAATTTCTCCGCCACGCCTTTTGGAGTTGGCCAACTGCAGACACAGTCTCTGAAACCATGACCCCGAATAAATCTTCCTCCTCTGATGTAGCTTGGTGTCAGGAATTTTGGTCACAGTGGTGCCAAAGCTGACTAATAGAGTGGACAATATGGATTCGAGTTGCCCAGGGGCTATTGGGCACAGGGGCCTGTAACTCATCAAAAAGATCTGGGCTAATGATACACACGTGGGAATCATTCCTCCCCTGGAAAGTAGAACTTAAAGCCATGGGAGTAAAAGAGTTTATTGCAAGAGAAGCTGAGAGTGGAGAGAGAGGTAAGCTGAATGGCGCCCTGAGACACGGCCATATTTAAGAGCTATCCAGACAAAGGAAGGCTCACAAAGGAGTCTGATAGAGCCATATCAGTGGAAGAGGAAAAATCGAGAGCATGCAAAGCCCAAAAAGGAAAATGTATCAGGGAGAGGGCTGCAGTCCTCAGAACTGCTGAGGAGGGTTCATGTGACCGTGAGAATGGAAAAGTGCCCGTGAGTTTAGCCTCAGGAAAACACAGGTGACCTTGTAGGGCAGTTTCACCAGAGAGATGGTGGCAGAAGACATTGGCTGGGTGGAGAGCAGAGAGGACATTCTTCTATCTCAAGAAGACAGTCTTTAAAGGGAAGGAGAAAAACAAGGAAGCAGCTGTCGGAGGCTCTGTTTGGCCATTGCTGTTTGGTTACTTCTTCATAGGAAAGGCTTGGGCACGTTTAAAAGCTAATGAAAGAGAATCTGTGTAGAGAGGAAAAGAGAAGGAGGATAATTGAGAGGGTCAGGCCCCAAGAAGGCAGGGAGTACCGGGGGAAGGATGGTGAGGTATCGAGCGCAGCACTTCTAATTTGGTTTGGAGGCTGAATGAAATGAGGAATGACATGAGTTTCTGGCAGAACTCGAGCTCACCTTCCAATTTCTCCCAATCTAACCACCTAGCTCCCATGGCCTCTTGTGTGGAAGAGCCAGAATTGAACTCGTGGGCTTTTGCTGCAGTACTTGCAGAGCAACGAGGCAAGCAGGCCTGTTTCTGATGAAATGGGTGAGTGGGCTCTGACAGGAGGGATGAGAAAGCATCACAGCCCCCTCTCCTGCTCAGAAGCCTCCAACGGTGGCCCATTGCCAAGGGCATAAAGTCAAGTTCCCATCCTGGATAGGAGCCCCAAGCCCATCTCTCCAGCTGGACCTCCTACCAGCTACACCTGCTCCCTGCCCCGGCCCCTGCCCAGCTCTGTGACTGTACCCAAGGCTGCCCCTCTCCCGGGTCCCCTCCACTGCCCCTAGTCTGTGAGTCCACAGGGTGTCATGCACAGGTGGCCGGGTCTGCAGCGCGTCACCTCCTTCTCCGACTCGACGTGATGGTGTTCACCTTTGTTATACCCAGCGCCGAGGCACTCACCTTCTAGCCGGTGGGATGCTTGAGGGCAGGAAATGGACCACATAATTTTTGTGTCTCCAGCACCCAGCCTAGGCTCCCACACCTCGTAAATGTTTATGGGAGGGATGGCACAGCCAGGGGAAGAAAGTCAAAGCCCAGAAGCCTGGAGCAGTCTGGAAGATTGGGAATTGATGGACAAATTCTCCCCAACAACTAGGGCTAAACTCAGATCGCAGATACATTCAGTGGAAGGTGTGTTCAGCACAGATAACAGTGTGAAGTCCCAGTGTGTATCAGTCAGTGCTGGGCAGCCCAGTGGAAATCTATGGGCACCCTAACGAGTGAAAGGGCCTGACCACAGGACCAACGAGGAAAACTGTAGAATTGGGATCTTTATGAGGATTTGAATCTTAACCATAGGGCAGAACCAAAGGTCAGAATCCCAGAGTCCCAGGATCAAGGGAAGAGGATGGGAAGCCGAGCCTGGCCTCATTCATTCATTCATTCATTCATTCAACAAACACACATGAGCCTTCTGCTAGGCTTCAGGGCTTAGCAGGGTGCTGGCTATATACCATAAAGTCAGGAAGTCAAACACAGCATGGCCCTCCAGGTGGAGGTCTCAGCCTGGGCGGGCAAGTCTAAGCCTGCTTGGAGACCAAGGCTTCAGCCACAGGGAGAGACAGTCAGCAGCAGGCCTCTGACTGCGGTGCGCCACAGAGACAGGCAAAGGGAGGAGGCAGCGCAGCCCATTAGCAGATGGGCCAAGAAGACAGGCGAGACACATCATAGAAAACTCAGCTTCTCCAGCCCAGGGTGGTGTGTGCTGGGACAGGGCCCCGGCCTCCTATGACCTCAGCTTCCCCGGCACTCACACAGGCAGGAAGCAACTCAGCTGAGCAGAGTGGGAAGGCGCAGCTCTTTATTGCAAGGGGACATGGTGCTGGCTGAGCACAGCAGCCCAGATGTTCAGATGCCGTGGAATCTGGGGAAGAGCAGATGAGCAGGTACCTGCAAGTCAGCCTGGGACTCTGCCTGCCCACAGTAGGTGCCTGGGGCAGCAAATGAAGCCCTCAGAAAGTGGGCCATGTCTAGGCCGTACAGACAAAATAGACTCTCCCAAGTCTGAGCCATGAGTCCACCTTTGGCTGCCTTGCTGTGGTTCTCTGTTGATTCTCCAAGACCGCCCCATGCTGGAACTGTTCCCCTCCCCCCATGCACGAGGAAAGGGCTGGACCCAGGAGGCTGAGCATACAAGCACCCGACTCCAAAGCCGGCAGGGTTTGGCGTGTCAACTGGGCTCCCCGTGTGATCCCCGACTTCTCAGGCTTCTCTGACCACCGCCAAAAGATGTTCAGAGTAGGATAAGCTGATTAGGGCTTCCCTACGAGGCTTGGGTATCGGGGTGACAGCTGGAAGTGTTCTGCAGTTGGAATTTAAGCAAGTGTTTCTGTCGGCTAATTAGAGGCGGTACTCCTGGGGTGGGAGCTGAAATTCTGACCACTTGAGACATTCTCCAAAATAATAATCACAAATTCACTAATACAAGCGATAACAACAATTATAAATTTTTTGAGTGCTTACTCCAAGCCAGACAAACCAATTACTTTCACAACTGGTGAGTTCTCTATCGCCGTTTTGCAAATGAGTTAAGAAGGCTCAGAGAAGTTCAGCTGCTTGTTCTAGATCTTGCTGGAGAGTCAGGATTTGAACTCAGGATCTTTGTCCAATGTGTCTTCGAGTCACCAAACAATCCTGCTACCTGAGCTAATGCCTTCTGGGAATTCCTGCGGGTCACTCCTGTCCTGTTGCACTGCACAAATGACTTATTTCCACTCTGAGGTTACAGATCTATAAAGCAGGGTGGTATTATCTACACTACAAAGTTTTTGTTTGGGTGAAATGAGGGAGGGGGTACGTATAAATTGCCTAGTATATAAACGACATAATCTAGTTCCCAGTTTTTGGGTAACACTCAACTAATCGTGGTTAGTATTCATTTATTTTACTTCAAAGGATTTGGGAGCACATCCTAAAAATAGAAAGTGAATCAGTGCCTGGGGTGTGTTGTAAAAAGTCTTCTTGCCTTTTGATAAAGGTCAATCCTTCGTGAACTCCACAGTCATATGTATGCGTCTGTCATCCTAATCATGTCTGCCCTTCACTTCACATGTTTGCAGGGATTGGACTCGAAATATCCCTTGGGCCTGGGTGAATTTTCAGACTGCTATGTCGTATTGGACCAGTGGCTAGATTCTGGAAACGTCTCTCCAATACCTTGCATAAGCACATCGTTTGACTTTCCTAAACAGACTTTCCTAAACCAAATCTCTTTTTGTGATTGGAGTCCAATTTCTGGGCCTGTTGGTCAACACAAAGAGCTTTCTTCAGCTAACTACCTGTTCAGAGATTTTCTCAGGAGCACAAAGCCGTCCTTGGGGATCGACCTGCTGGATTTCCGAAAGAGCATTAAGAGCAGCCTCAGTTGTCAATTAAGTGTGAGGATATGCGCATCTCAATTCTCTAAAATTGAAACAGTTACACGTTTATTTTAAGGCCTATTAAAGAAAAATATGCCTAACACAAAAATGTGTCATTATCTCGGCAGAAATTTGAAGTTTTCTTTGGAAATAAGTTGATTCAAGTAAAAGGGTGTCTTGGATTAGGGAAAATAGGCGCTAAATGATAAAGCAATTGATGTACAGAGATGGCCAAAGAGAGTGGGGAAAATTGAAAAACGAGAGTTTGGAAAGCTATGAATTCTTCTCATTTTCTTTTCCATTTCCCATCATCCTACCTTTGGCATGGACCAGGCCTTCACAGTACCTAGTACCCACACGTCTGCCATTACTCTGGCCCCCTGCAGTCCCGGCAGCTTCCTGCCATCCTCAGAGCCAGGGCTCTACTCCAAGGCACCCCAGAGTCATCCAGCTTGGGCCAACTGCTTCTCCTCGGGAGCCCCTGTGCTTCCCACCAGCTGGGCGTGCAGCTCTCCGTTCTGTAAAACTCTGTGCATGCATCTTTATCCCTAGGAGCTTCCCCAGGCCCTGAGACACGTCTGATTCACAGTTGAACCTGCAGGCCCGAGACCCAGTCACCACACTTAAAGCTGTTGAATAAACGAACCAACCACTGACTCCAGGAACAGGCTGCGGGTTGGACAAGAATTTCCAGGACAGTGAGTAGAGCTACAGACAGGTTTACCATGGAAAGCAGGAACTATACATTCAAGAGAGAATGGAGGCCACCTCCAGAAGGGGAGGAGGGGAGATGCATTTGGGGGTGTCTTGGCTCATTATATATATATATATATTCTCATTATATATATATATATATATTAATATATATATATATATATTCTACCTCCGAGCTATACCCCCAGTCCTATTTTTTATTCTTTATTTTGAAACAGGGTCTCACTAAGTTGCAGAGGGCCTCACCAAGTAGCTGAGACTGGCCGCAAACCCAGATCCTCCGGTCTCAGCCTCCCAAGTACTGGGATTAAAAGCGTGAGCCCCCATGCCTGGCGTGGTTCCTCCTTTTATAGCAGACTTTTGCTGAGTGGTCGGCATGTAAAGATGGCGTCAGTTTAGTAGTCACAAGATGATTCAGGGTGTTTTGGTCATCTCTCAGGTCAGACTCTTTTGTGTCATTGTGTGTTTGTTTTGCTTTTTGTACTGGGGATTGAACCCAGGGACATTATATATCTGATCTCTACCCCGACTTTTTTTTTTTTTTTTTTTTTCCGGTACTGGGGATTGAACTCAGGGGCATTCTACCTCCGAGCTACACCCCCAGCCCTATTTTTTATTCTTTATTTTGAAACCGAGTCTCACTAAGTTGCGGAGTGCCTCACTAGGTAGCTGAGGCTGGCTGCGAACCCGGATCCTCCGGTCTCAGCCTCCCAAATGCTGGGATTACAAGCGTGCGCCACCACGCCCGGCT
>PVLC010013489.1:0-41582 GCA_004027655.1 Graphiurus murinus | reverse complement strand
GCTCTTCAGTTTAGTGCAATCCCATGGATTGATCTTCCTAAGGGTTGCTTGTGCTTTTGGGGTCCTGTTGAGAAAGTTTTTACCTGTGCCTATGTGTTCAAGTGTTGGTCCTATGCCCTCTTCAAGTATCTGCAAGGTCTCTGGTCTGACTTGCAGGTCCTTGATCCACCTTGAGTTGACTCTTGTGCAGGGTGAGAAATTGGGGTTTATTTCCAGTTTCCTGCATATGGCTAACCAGTGTTGCCAACACCATTTGTTAAAGAGGCTATCCTTTTTCCAGTGTATATTTTTGGCTCCTTTGTCAAAAATCAGTTGACTGTAAGTCTGTGTGTCTGTTTCTGAGTCTTCTATTCTGCTCCATTGGTCTATGTATCTATTTTTGTGAACCTCAGGGGGACAGAGGGGGAGGGAATGGGGTGGGAATTGGGGAAGGGGTCAAATGAGAATTGTGTGCAAATATGTTGTTTACGAATTACTACAACCTAGAATTCAAAACTCAGCAGTAAGTATTTCAAAGGTGAAGAATAATAAGTTATTTTCAGTCATACAAATTTTGAAATAGTTGATTACCTGAAAGATCATAGTACAGGAAATGTGCAAGAAAATCTGCCAGGATTTTGTGGTAGCTCATGAATTCTGGTATTCTGTATATTCATTTTCACTTAGTACAAAATACTTAGAAATCTGTTTAACTGATAGGTATTTGGATATTTGTGAGATAGTCTCTTATTTATTTCTAGTTTATTTATTACACTTTTATTAGTACATTGTAATTATAAATCATAATGAGGTTCAGAGCGATAGAAATATACAAGCAGGCAGCACTGGACATTTTATTCCAGATCCCACCCCACTCCCTCCCTCTCCCTGTACCTCGTATTGAGATTAGTGTTCATAATTCCATATATGTACATAGAATTATTTGAAATGTTTTATTCATCTCGTTTCCTTTCCCTCCCACCTCCCTTTTTAATTCCCTCTCACTATTGTACTGGAATCTCTCCTCATTTATTATTTTTATTTTTTTATTAATTAATGCATTGTAATCGTACATTTTTGTTAGGTACAAGCTGATAAAGGCATACATGCATACATTTCTCTTTTAACCCCTTCCCCAATTCCCACTCCACTCCCTTGCCTTCCCTGCTTCTCAAGTTCAGTTTATTGATTGACTTTGATATATTTGTGAAAGTACATCATGTGCATTAGAGTACCCCCCCGGCCCATCCCCTTCAGTTAAGTCAACTTCCTTGCTTCTCTAGGGTTTCTCCTTTTTCATCTGGAGTCCCTCTTCTGCCCTATCTTCTCCCTAGCATCCGCATATTAGAGGAACATATGATTTTTTAACTTTTTGTGACTGACTAATCTCACTTAACATAATGTTTTCCAGTTGCATCCATTTCTCTGCAAATAACATGATTTTGTTCTTTATAGCTGAGTAAAATTCCATTGTGTATATATCCCATAGTTTGGTAATACATTCATCTGTTGATGGACATCTTGGCTGTTTCATAGTTTGGCAATTGTTAATTGTGCAGCTATAAACATAGATACACATGCATCAGTCTGATAGTTTGTTTTCCATTCTTTTGGGTAGATACCCAGAAGTGGTATTGGTGTATCATATGGTAGGTTCATTCCCATTCGTCTGAGGATTCTCCATACTGTTTTCCAAAGTGGTTGCACTAATTTGCAATCCCACCAACAATGTATGACGGTTCCCACTTCTCTACATCCTCACCAGCATTTGTTGTTGTTTGTGTTTTTTATGATTGCCATTCTGATTGGAGTTAGGTGAAATCTCAAAGTAGTTTTGATTTGCATCTCTGATTGCTAATGATGTAGAACATTTCCTCATACATTTATTGGCCATTTCCTAGTTTCTCTCTAGTTTAATTCTAATATGGATTGAATTTATTGCTCATAATTTTTATTATTTTAAATTTTGAAGGATTTTATACCCTAGAATATGGTATATATTAGTGGATACTACTCTAGGAGAACTTAAAAGAACGTGTATTCTGTTCTTTCTTTCTCTGTCTCTTTGTTGGAATACAGAATTAGTTGATGTTATGGTCAAATCTGAAATGAAGGGGAGGCTGGAGCATGAAACTGGAGCCTCATGAGATTCACAACCCTTTTACACCAATGCTTTCAGTGCCCCCATGACATTAACATTGGACTTAACCTCTCTCTTCACATTCTGTTATGTATTCATGGTGCATGTATATCCACACGTGTGTGTGTGTGTGTGTGTGTGTGTGTGTGTGTGTGTGGCAGAAACTTGGTTGATGCCCTTGATTTTTCTACTTTGTGTTTGTTCAGAGAATCTTTCCAACTTAATTTTATTCTAATAGATTTTTTCCATTTTATATGTAGACAATCATGCTGTCTGTAAGCAGAGATATTTTACATCTTCCTTTCAAATTCTAACTCCTTTTATTTATTTTCTTTGCCTTTTTGTGCCAGCCACAAAAAATTCAGAATAAGCAAGTCCATTTTAGCATTGACTGTTATAAGCCAGTAGAGATTATGACACTATATGCAGAAATCTGAAATAAGACATTAGCAAATAAACTCAGTTCACAATTAATTGTGTGTTATGTCAGCAATATAAGGCTGATTCAACTTTTTAAGTGAGCAATTGATTATTTCATTCATATAATGAAAATTTAAACATCAAAATTAATGTGGAAAAATAATTTTATTAAATTCACCATATTTTCATAACAAAAAGTTTTCAGCAAGTGAGAAGTAGTAGCAGTTTCACCAAATCCAGAATGCAGCTGGTGATAATGGAACCCTTGCTCTGACCTCAGTAGTTTGATGTGTAAATTTTAGTTATATTAATGAAAAGGATCAATTGCTCATTTAAAATGTTGAATCAGCCTTGTATTGCTGACATAACCCATAATTAATTGTGAACTGAGCTTATAACAGTCAATTCTAAAATAGACTTGTTTGATACCCTTACCAAACTTTTGTTAGTCTCATCTACTAGCTGAGATATCTCCTTTGATTCTTTTATATGCAAGAGTGAACATAACCTTGGAAATTTATCCTCTTTCTGTTCAAAGTTTGAAAAAAATTGTTCTTAAAGTCATCTAAGCATGGGATTTTTCTGTATAGGAACTATAAAAAAGTGAATTGTAATTATACATCAGAGTAAGGTCCAAATGACATAAATGTGCATACATAGAACACTTGATACATTTCCTTCCACATCCCACCCTATACCCCCCACCTTCCTCCCTATAAATGTTGATGAGATTGGTAGTGATACCTTCATATATGAACATAGCATTATTTGAACTGTTTCCTTCCTTAATCCTGCTATTCCCCTTCCCCACCTCCATGTCTCAATCCCCCTCCATTATTCTACTGGCCTTTCTCTTTATTTATCTAAACTTCCTTATGTTTATTGTTTTATCTCTAGCTTCCACATTTGAGAGGAAATTTAAACTGTGGTTTCACAATTTTTATATTTTATATAACTGATCTAGCACTATGTAGAATTTTTGTTTCTTACCATATCAACTTTATCTATTTGTTTAAATTTGAACATTTCATATAATTTTAAATGTAGTATATTTATTCAAATCACTTTCTTCCTTAAATTTTAATATTTTTAAGTTCTATAGTGATGTTTCCTTTTTTGTTTGTGATGTTGGAATTATGTATTTTTGCTTGATCAGTACTACTGGAAATTTATTACATTTATAAACCTTCAAAATAAAATAAATATGTGTGTCTTTGGTTTTCTCTTTTCATGGGGGTTTTATATTTAACTGATATTTGTTCTATATTATTTTCACCTGCTTTCTTTCTGTTAAATGTGCTATTGTTCCTAGCTTCTTAAATTGGAATGTTAGATTACTGGGATTGAGACCTTTCACGTGTAATAAAATATACATTTAAGCCAGGCACAGAGGCATATACCTGTAATTATAGTTACTTAGGAGGCTGAGGCAGGAGAATCACAAGTTTGAGGCAAGCCTTGGCATCTTAGTGAGATCCTATTTCAAAATAAAACATAAAAGGGAGTTGAGATGTAGTTCAGTGGTAGAATGCCTCTGGATTCAATCTTGAGTACTGAAAATTAAAATAAAATAAACATTTAAGAGTATTAATATGAGCAATGCTTTATTTTTATATGGTATACATTTTTATTGTGGTCAAATATACAATTCATATTTTACTGCTTTGAAAGTATACAGTTCATCCAGGCCTGGTGGCGCACGCTTGTAATCCCAGCATTTGGAAGGCTGAGACCAGAGGATTCGGGTTTGCGGCCAGCCTCAGCTACCTAGTGAGGCCCTCCACAACTTAGTGAGATCTGGTTTCAAAATAACGAATATAAAATAGGGCTGGGGCTGTAGCTTGGAGGTAGAAAGCCCCTGAGTTCAATCCCCAGTACCGCAAAAAAAAAAAAAGTATATAGTTCAGTGGAATTAAGTACATTCACATTTATTGTGTAGCCATCCCTACTATTCATCTCTAAAATTTTTTTCATTCAATATAGAAACTTCATACATATTAAAAAAATTCTCCCATTCTTCAATCTCACAACCCTTGATAACCACTATTCTATTTGATTTCTCTATGAGTTTGACTATTCTTTGTACCTAATATAAAAACAATAATACAAAATTATTTTTTGTCTGACATATTATTTATCATAATATCTTCAGGATTCAACCATGTGATAGCATTTTCAGAATTTCTGAATACTCCATTATATATATGTATATATATATATATGTGTGTGTGTGTGTGTGTGTGTGTGTGTGTGTGTATGCATATCATATTGTGCCTATCCATTCATATATAGATGGACAGCTTTAGGATAAATGCTTTTAGAATAATGCTACTATGGATGTGGGTGAATGAATATCTGTTTCAATCCTTGTTTTAAATTACTTCGTGTGTATATTCAGCAATGGAGTTGCTGGATCATTATGTAATTTTATTTTTAAATTTTGAGGAACCTCTATACTATTTCAGTACCAGTGGCACCACTGTATATCCTCAATAGCAAGCCACAAAGTGTTCCATTTTTCCACATCTTCACTAAAACTTATGATACCATCTTATTTTAATTTTCTTTTATATTTTGAGACAAGATCTCCCTAAGTTGCCCAGGCTGGCCTTGAACTTGCTATCCTGCTGCCTTAACTTCCTGAGTTGCTGAGATTATAGGCATGTGCCACCCTACTTAGCCCTTTGGCTATTTTATTTTATTTATTAGATTGTTTAATATTTTCTTGTTTTATGAGTTCCTTATGTAATCTGGATATTAATCCATTATATTGCTGATATAATCCACAATTAATTGTAAACTGAGATTATTTGCTAATATCTTCTTCCAGTGTATGGGTTCCTTTTAACTTTGATGATGTCCTTTGATACACAAGTATTTTAATTTTGATAAAGTCCAAGTTGTTTATATTTTCTTCATTGTCTGTGCTTTTTTGTGTCATAACCGATAAATAGATGCCAAATTGTATGTAATGAAGATTTTACCTATATTTATTCTAAGAGTTTTATAATTTTAACTCTTTTATTTAGGTCACTGTTCTACTTTGAATTAATTTTGTATATGATAGAAAGTAAGAACGCAACTTTATTCTTTTGTGTGTGGCTATTCAATTTTCTCAGGACCATTTATTGGAGAAGGTGTCTTTTTTCTTTCATTGAGTGATCCAGTCACCCTTGTTTAAAATTAATTCACCATATGTATTTTTGTGTTTATTTCTGGGACATCTATTCTATTCCTTACACATTTGCCTTTATACCAACATTGCATTATTTTGATTATCTTATCATTATAGTAAATTTAGAAATTAGGATATGTGAATACTTAAATTTTGTTCTTTTTTCAAGATTTATTGGTTTAATTGGGAGTCCCTTAATATTTTGTATACGTATTAAGATGGACATTTATACTTCTGCAAAATACTTTGTTGGGGTTTTATGAGGATTATCTCTAGGTCATTCTAGTATTGACATATGGAAAATATTGTTTTCAGTCAATGATTTGAAATTTATTTCCATTTATTGAAATCATCTTTAATTTATTTCAATAATGGTTATTATGGACTGAATGTTTCCTTCTGAAATTCATCTAATGATGCCTTAATCCCCAATGTGATATTTGGAGGTATAGTATTTGAAAAGCTACTAGGCTTAGATGAAGTAATGAAACTAGAGTACCCATGATGGGTTTAGTGTTTTTATAAGGAATGACAAATTCTCTTTCTCTCTCCCCAGCCCCTTTCTCTTTGTTTCTCTCTTGTATGTGAAGATACAACAAGAAATGACTATTTGCAAACAAGAAAGAGTCTTCCAGCACCTTATTCTTGGACTTATTTAACTCGAGAACCGTGAAAAACAACCATTTGTTGTTGTTCTTTTTAATTATTTTATTGGTGCATTGTAATCATACATCATTGTTAGGTACAAACTGGTAAAGTCATACATCCACATATTTCTCATTTAACCCTTCCCCAATTCCCGCCCCACCCCTCACCCCCTCCATCCTTCTCAAGCTCAATTTAGTGATTGACTTTGATATATTTGTGAGTGTACATCATGTGCATTAGGGTGTTTCCCTAACCCCCATCACCTTCAGTTAAGTCAACCTCTTTGCTCATCTAAAGTTTCTCCTTCTCTGTCTAGAGTCCCTCTTATGTACCAATTTCTCCCTAGCTTCCACATATTAGGGAGAACATATGATTTTTTACTCTTTATGACTGACTAATCTCACTTAGGATAATGTTTTCCAGTTCCATCCATTTCCTTGCAAATGACATTATTTTGTTCTTCTTTATGGCTAAGATTCCATTGTATACATATCCCATAGTTTTGTAATCCATTCATTTGTTGATAGACATCTTGGCTGGTTCTGTATTTTGGCAATTGTGAATTGTGCAGCTATAAACATAGATACACGTGCATCTGTCTGATAGTTTGGTTTCCATTATTTGGGGTAGATACCCAGAAGTGGTATTGCTGGATAGTATGGAGGGTTCATTCTCATTTGTCTGAGGATGCTCCCTACTGTTTTCCAAAGTGGTTGCACTAATCTGCAATCCCACCAACAATATGTTAGGGTTCCCACTTCTCCACATCCTGGCCAGCATTTGTTGTTGTTTGTGTTTTTGATGATTGCCATTCTAATTGGGGTTAGGTGAAATCTCAGGGTAGTTTTGATTTGCATCTCTCTGATTGCTAATGATATTGAACATTTCCTCATACATTTATTGGCCATTTGTATTTCTTCTTTTTTGAAGTGTCTATTTAGATCCTTTGCCCATTTTTTGACTAGATTATTTGTTTTCTTATTTGTGATTTTCTTTACTTCTCTCTATATTCTAGATATTACTCTTCTATCAGAGGAGTAACTGGCAAAAATGTTCTCCCACTCTGTGGGCTCTCTGTTGAGGTTTTTGATAGTTTCCTTTGCTATACAGAAGTTCTTCAGTTTAATGAAATCCCATGTATCCACACATATTTTGTTGTAGCACCTTGAACTTATTAAAACAAATATTTTGTAGTTTTTAGTTTGTCTATGTTTATTCTTTAGTTTGTTATTCTTTATAGTACTGTTATAAATTGAATGTTTTTCTCTTTCTTTTCCTGGATTACCTAGCTAATGTATAGAAACTAACTTTTGTTGTTGATTTTATATCTACATAGAGGTTGGATATATTCATAGTTCTAAAATGTTTGTGTGTTTATGTATTTCTACATGTAAGATCAACGTAATCTAAAAATAAAGATGATTTCACATCTTCCATTCTGATTTGAATGCCCTTTATTTCTTTTACTTTCTTGTTCTGTCTAATAATTCCAATATATGTGAAAGATATGATAAAATAGGTATCACCTTTGTTCATTTAAGAGGAAAGCATTCAATCTTCCTCATTTAGTAAGACATTAACTCTAAGATTTTATTATTGATCTTTATTATGTTGTGGTAATTTTATTGTATGTATTCATAGAGTGTTAGATGTTTTTAATCATGAAAAGTGCCAATTTTTTTTATTATATGAATTGAGATAATCTGTACATTTTAATATGCCTTATTTTTCTTGTCACTCAGACATGCTATTTTTTCTTTATTTTATTGGTGCATTGTAATCATACATCTTTGTGAGGTACAGGTTGTTAGAAGCATACATGCACACAGGTCGTACTTAACCCTTCCCCCATTCCCCTCCCATTTCCTCCACCCTTCCTCCTTCACATATTTGGCTTAGTGATTGACTTTGATATAATTGTGAATGAACATCATGTGCATTAGGGTGTTTTCCCCTTTTCCCTCCCATCATCTTCAAATAGGCCACCCTCTTTTCACATCTAAGGTGTTCGTTCTTCATCTAAAGTCCCTCCTATGACCCGCTTTCTCCCTAGCTTCCGCAAATTAGGGGAGATCATCTGATTTTTTACTTTCTGTGACTGAATAATCTCACTTAACATAATGTTTTACAGGACCCTCCATGATATATATTTTACTTTTGATTATTTAGAAGTTTTTGCTTAATCTTCTAACATTTGTGATTTTTCAATATAATTTTCCATTAAATATTTGTATTTTATTGCAATGTGATATTAGACTATGCTTACTTTATGGCAAAGGGTATAGAATAAATCTTTCATATCTACAAGAAAATATATAGTCTTCAACCGTTAAGTGTATCACTCCCCAAACATCTATCTAGGTAACACCTATCTACAACACTTAGTTGATTATGATGCTTGAATGTTTGTATATTTCTTCTTCTTTTTAAAATGTTTGTAGTCTACCAATTACTAGGTGAAATGTTAAAATCTGTGGCAATTATTGCTGGTTTATTTATTGTTCTTTATGTTTCTATTAATATTGGCTTTATTTTTATTTTTAAGCCATACTATTTACTTTTTGTTTTAAAGCCATACAGGTTTGAGATTATGAAATAATCTCAGTCAGCATTCTTGTTTCTATGACCCTAAATATCTGAGTAATACAACCAGAGGAAGGAAAATTTATTTGCTCACGATTCTTAAAGTTTCAGTGGTTACAGTCCATGTTAAGCCAGGTGAAGTCTGCAGAGCTGAGGGCATGGTGATGGAAAACAAAGAATGCTTTTTTTCAGCTCATGGTGGCAGGAGACTAAGACAGGGAAAAGCTGCTGCAACCTTCCCCAGAAACACTGCCGCTGGCTGCACCTACAGGGATCACTCCTGAGCAAGAAGTCCCACTTCCAATGTTGTTACCTTGTCCACTTAGGGTCTGGGGGGATATTCTGAATCCAAACTAAAACACTCCACCTCTGACCCCCAAGACCTCATGGACATTTTACAATGCAAAATACGCTTAGTCTACTTCTAAGAATCCCACAATTTTAATAGTTTTAGACTTGCTGAGAAAGACCAATTATCCCTGAGACTAAAGACAAACTTTTAACCATGAATCCTATAGAAATAAAAAAGCAAATTATTTACATACTTCCAACACACAATGGTGTGGAGACCATACTTTGCATTCCAAAAAGGAGGAATAGGGCCATAGAAAAAGGAATGAGACCAAAACAGGACCAAAATCACTGAGGGAAAACATTAAATCCTAAGGTACAGAGTGATGAGATATGATCTCCAATAGGCCTTTGTAGTCCCCCAAGTGCCCATCATGGCCAGTTTGGTTGTAGCCAACAGCATATGTGCTGGTCTATTTGATTCCATCTCCTGCAGTAGTCAGCTTTTACTGGCATGTATTCTACCTTTATGTCATCTCTTAATTGTGTAGGTTTTCTTTGAAACTTTGGCTTCACCCTTACAGCTTCACAAATTGCCCCTTTGAGCCTGCTTGAAGAGTTTCTGACACTGACACATGTTTTCTGACCTCTTATACTTTCCTTTGAAATCTGGAGAAAAGACTTCATGGTACCTTTATTCAAGCAAAGCCAGCATTATATAAGCATCAAGATGAAACACAAGCATGAAAGGTAGTTGTGCCCTCTTTAACATTTTTAATCATGGTCTCTCTCAATGATGGCTGCTAGCATGCCCCTTTATTCATGGACGCTAGAAAGTGTCTGAGAGCCTTTCTTTGAAATTATCAACCTTGAACATTCTTCCATGGGTATAACATTGGCTTGTGATGCGTGGGGTCTCACTACTGTCTGAACCACCCTCAAGGCATCTTTTTTTTATTGGTGCATTGTAATCACACCTCATGATGAAGTTCAGAGTGACATAGGCATACATGCACACAGCACTCAGTGACCCTTCCCCCAGTTCCCAAACCATCCTTCATCCTCTCCATACATGACATTGTGATTGACATTGAAAAATTTGTATATATACATCATGTATATTGAAGTATTTCCTTCACTGAATCTCCCTCCTCCATCCTGTGTCCCTCCTTTAGGTCCCTTCCATCACTCCACTAGGGTTTCTACCCCTTTGTCTAGAGTCTCCCCTGTATCCCAATTTCTCCCTAGCTTTCACAGATGAGGAAAAAGGTGACCTTTTTGTGACTTACTAATCTCATTTAGCATAATAATATTACTCAGTTCCATCCATTTTCCCACAAGTGACATAATTTTGTTCTACTTTATGGCTGAGTAAAGTTCTATTGTGTGAATATCCCATAATTTTTTAATCCATTCATTTGTTGATGGATACCTAGGCTTATCCCACAGTTTGGATATTTTGAATTGTACTGATATAAGCATATTCATGCATTGTTATTTTGGTGGTCTGATTTCAATTCCTTTGGGTAGATACCCAGAGTGGTATAGTGGTACAGCTGGGTCATGTGGTAGGTTCATTCCTATTTTTTTTGAGGCCCATCTACACTGATTTCCAAAGTGGCTGCACTAATTTGAAATACCACCAACAATGTATCAGAGTTCCTACTTCTCTACATCTTCACCAGCACTTATTATTTGTGTTTTTAATAATTGCCATTCTAATTTGGGTTAGTTGATATCTCAGAGTAGTTTTGATTTGCATTTATCTGATTGCTAATGATGTTGAACATTTCCTCATACATTTACTGACTTCTTTTATGAAGTATCTATTCAATTCATTTTCCCATTTTTGATTGGATTGTTTTTGTCAGTAAGTTTCTTGAGTTCTTTGTATATTGTAAGTATTAGTCCTCTATTGGAGGAGTGGCTGGCAAAGATCTTCTCCCATTCTGTTAGCTGTTTATTATTGTTCTTGATGGTTTCCTTTGTTGCATAGAAGCTCTTCCAGTTCATGTAATCCCACTTATTTATCCTTGTTTTAATTTCTTGTGCCTTTGGAGTCTTATTGAGAAGTTTTTATTTATGCTTATGTGTTGTAGTGTTGGTACTATGCCCTCTTCAAGTAACAGCAAAGTCTCTGTTCTAATTTCCAGGCTTTTGATCCATGTTGAGTTGACTCTTGTGCAGGGTGAGAAGGTGGAATTTATTTCCATTTATCTACGTATGAATAACCAGTTTTGTTAACATCATCTGTTGAGGCTCTTTTTTTTTCAGCATATTTTTTGGCCCATTTGCCAAAAATTAGTTGACTCTAAATGTGTGGATTTTTTTCTGAATCTTCTATTCTTTTCCATTGATCTATGTGTGTGGGTTGTGTGTGTGTGTGTGTGTGTGTGTGTGTGTGTGCCAATACCATGCTTTTATTATTATTATTATTATTATTATTATTATTATTATTATTATTATTGTGGCTTTGTAGTATAGTTTGAAGTCAGGTATTGTTATCTCAAAGCACCTTTTATATTATCTCTGTGCAAAGTACTTAACTACTCTTCAGTGGTCATAATTTCTCTAGCAACTACAAGTTCCTTGGCCCCAATTTTATACACACTTTTCTGGCTAAGCAAATCTATATAGTTTCTGCTTTGTTTTCTCCTCCTGATTTTCATATAAGGACTGACATTAATAATAATGCCCCATTCCGTATATCTCATTGTCTTGAGATATCCCCCACCAGATCATTCAGATATCCCTCATCATCTTTAAATTAGGCCTCCCACAAGCATTTAGGACATGGGCATAATTCCGATAAGCTCCTTACCAGAATGTAATATATATGGCCTCTATTCCATTTTCCTATGGAGACTACTTTCCCCTCTCTTGAGCACATTCTTTACCATCTACCTTTCTATCTGCATTCTGGCCCTTCCAAATTCCTCTCACAAACCAGTTCCAAAGATTTACAAAACAGATATGGCAGAGACTCCACCAGCCTGGTTATCTCTGTGGAGTGCAAGGCATGATCTGAAAGCAAAGAGAGCTTGTTGTCAGCTCATGGTAGCTAGGGAGAGAAAAGAGAAAGAGAGGATCTGCAGCAACTTGATCCAAAAACACTGAATCTGGCCATGTTCCCAGGGAGCATTCCCTAGCAACTAAGTCCCACCTCCAACATGAAGTCTGAGAGCATTTTAAATCTAAACCATAGCAATATATTTTAAGATTTTTTTGGCTTAAAATTAATGAATTTATTTCTTTGTAATTAGCATGTAATAACTGTACAATGAAGCCTTAAAGGATGGTTACTCTCTAGTAACATGATCTAATAATTTTAGTAGATGTAATGAAGCCTTTCAAGGAAATTGGTGATCCTCTAGCAATACTGTTCCGAATTACTTTATTGATGCAGTATAATCATACATTGTGATGAAATTCAGGATGATAGGCACATATACACACACAGCAAGCATTGAACCCTCCCCCAGTTCCCACACCTTCTTTCTCCCTTCCCACCTTCCCAAATATGTGTCATTTTACTTAAAGTGTCTAGTGTTCAACAAGTAGTAGAATTGTTTTATTTTAGCCAGTCAAAAACATTTTTATTTAACTGGCACCTTTTAAATATAATTCTAGGAGCCAGGTGTGGTGGCAAACACCTGTAATCCTAGTACTTGGGAGGCAGAGATGGGAGGATCTCAGATTTGTGGACAGTCTCAGCAAGTAGTGAGTCTCTCATCAACCTAGTGAGACCCTGTTTCAAAAATAAAATAGGGCTAAGTGTATAACTCAGAGGTAGAAAGCCCCTGTGTTTCATCCCTAGAACCACTATATATATATATATATATATTCATATTCCCCTAGGATAATTCTACTTAATCCTATTCAGTTGTTTTTTTCTAATTTGATATTTATCAACCTTTTCCTTCTTTATTGACAGCGTTTGAGCTTATCATTTCTTTCTTAATCTTGTTTTCCTTTATTTGCTTTACACTATCACAATATTGCATTCCTTTTGTTATTTACATAGTAGTTTAATATATATAATAGTAATTATATTATATAATAATTTTATATTGAAATGTAATTTTTATTTTTATTTTATTTAATTGGTGCATTGTAATCATATATCTTTGCTAGATACAAGCTGAAAAAGGCATGCATGCACACATTTCTCATTTAAACCTTCCAAATTCCCACCCCATTCCCTCCCCTTCTGTGGAGAAACAGTTCCAGCCTTGAATTCAGGCTCTATCTGAGAATTGAAATGAGGTGGATACTGTGTTTGCTGATATACTTGGAAAACCGAGTGTGAGAAAAAGCAGACTTTTTCTACAGCCACATAGTGTTCTGCTGGAATTTATTCTTATGATAAGGAAGCAAGCTTCTTGGCATGGCAACTGGTAAACTGTATTCTTGATTTCTAACATTCTGAGTTCAGACTAGTCTGGGAAAAGAACAAGAAGATTTTTTTACAAGGAGACTTAAAACAAAGGGGATTTATAGATTGAAATATTATTGCATTTCTACCAGAGTTACACATAAAAGCTTGTAACACAAAATATCTTATGATTTTGTGAAAGAAAGCCTGTCTATTGTTTTCTGTCTATAAGTATCAAGCTATAGCCTACAATAAACATGCAGTTGCAGTTGCTAAACCTGCCGTGCTCTACATCCCCTGTGTCCTGTAACCCTTACCCAGGGAACCCAACACACTAGACATTGACACCCTTCCCTCCTTCTCAAGTTCAGTTTAGTGATTGACTTTGATATGTTCATGAAAGTACATCATGTGCATTAGGATGTCCCCCCTCCCCCCACCACCTACCATTAAACCAACTTCTTTGCTCACCTAAGGTTTCTCCTTCATCTAGAGTCCCGCTTATGTCCCATTTTTTCACTAGCTTCCACATATTAGGGAAAGCATATGATTTTTTTACTTTTTGAGACTGACTAATCTCACTTAACATAATGTTTTCCACTTCTATCCATTTTCTTGCAAATAACATGATTTTTTTTCTTCTTTATGGCTGAGTAAAATTCCATTGTGTACATATCTTATAGTTTTTTAATCCATTCATCTACTGGTAGACATCTTGGCTGGTTCCATAGTTCAGCAATTGTAAATTGTGCAGCTATAAACATAGGTACACATGCATCAGTCTGATAGTTTAGTTTCCATCCTTTTGGGTAGATACCCAGAAGGGGTATTGCTGGATCATATGGTAGGTTCATTCCCATTTGTCTCTATGTTGAGGCTCTTGATAGTTTCCTTTGCTGCACAGAAGCTCTTCAGTTTAATGCAATCCCATGTATTGATCATCTTTGAGTTGCTTGTGCTTTGGGGGTCTTGTAGAGAAAGTTTTTACCTGTGCCTATTTGTTGAAGTGTTTGGCCTATGCCCTCTTCAAGGAGATGAAAGGTCTCTATCAACATGACTTCCAGGTCTTTGATCCACCTTGAGTTGACTCTTGTGCAGGTTGATAATGTAGGGTTTATTTCCATTTTCCTGCATATGATTAACCAGTTTTGCCAACAACATTTGTTAAAGAGGTTATCTTTTTTTTTAGTGTATTTTTTGGCTCCTTTGTCAATAATCAATTGATTGTAAGTGTGTGACTTTGTTTCTGAATCTTCTATTATGCTCCATTGGTCTATGTATCTGTTTTTGTGCCAATAACATGTTGTTTTTATTACTGTGGCTTTGTAGTAGAGTTTGAAGTCAGGTATTGTGATACCTCCTGCATGGTTCTTGTTGCTAAGAACTACTTTGGATATTCTGGGCTATTTATTGTTACAAATGAATTTAAGGCTGATTTTTCTATGTCTGTGAGGAGAGACCTTGGTAATTTCATGGGTATTGCATTGAATCTGTAGATAATTTTTAGGAGGATAGCCATTTTGATGATATTTATTCTGCCTATCCAAGAGCATGGAAGATCTTTCCATCTTCTAAGGTCTTCAGCAATTTCTTTTTTCAACATTTATAGTTTTCCTTATAGAGGTCTTTTACCTCCTGCGTTAGGTTTATCCATAAGTATTTTATTTTTCGGGGTGCTATTGTGAGTGGAATTGCTTTCTGGATTTCTTTTTCAGTGGATTTCTGGTTGGCATACAGAAAAAGCTTCTGATTTTTTAAGATTGATTTTGTATCCAGACACATTGCTGAATTTATTGATCAGTTCTATAAGTTTTTTGGTTGACTTTTTTTGGTCTTCTAAGTATAGTATCATGTCATCTGCAAAAAGGGATAGTTTCAGTTGTTCTTTCCCTATTTTTACCCCTTTGATTTCCTTCTCTTGCCTTATTGTTCTGGCTAGAGTCTCAATAACTATGTTGAACAGAAGAGGTGATAATGGACATCCTTGTCTTGTTCCTGTTTTTAGTGGGAACTCTTGCATTTTCTCTCCATTTAATATGATATTGACTGTAGGCCGATTGTATATTGCCTCTATGATTTTGAGGTATGTTCTTCTATTCCAATTCTCTGCAGTGCTTTTAGCATGAATGGGTGTTGGATCTTGTCAAATACTTTTTCAGCATCGATTGAGATGATCATGTGATTTTTGTCTTTGAGTCTGTCTTTGTGGTGAGTTACATGGATTGTTTTTCATAAGGTGAACTAGCCTTGCATACCTGGGATGAACTCAACATGGTAATAGTGTATAATTTTCTTGATGTGGTTTTGAATGCGCATTGCTAATATTTTGTTTAGCAGTTTTGCATCTAAGTTCATCAATGATATAGGCCTATAATTTTCTTTTCTTGAGCTGTCTTTATTCAGCTTCAGTATTAATATGATGTGGCTTCATAGAATGTGTTGGGGTGGGTCCCATTTCTTTCTATTTCATGGAATAATTTGAGGTGTATTAGGATTAGCTCTTCTATAAATGTTTTATAAAATTCACTTGGAAAACCACCTTGCCCTGGGCTTTTGTTTGATGGTAAAACACTTTTTTTTTTGCAGTACTTGGGATTGAACTCAGGGGTATTCTCCCTCCAAGCTATACCCCTAGTCCTATTTTTTATTCTTTATTTTGAAACAGGGTCTCTCTAAGCTGTGGCATGCCTCACTAGGTAGCTGAGGCTGGCTGTGATCCCCTGGTCTCAGCCTCCCAAATGCTGGGATTACAAGCATGCACCACCACATCCGGCTGATGGTAAACTCTTTATTGCTGTTTCTATTTATTTGATTGTTATTGGTCCGTTTAAGTTTTCTATTTCTTCTTGACTCAATTTAGGAAGGTTATATGTGTCTAGAAATTTGTCAATTCCTTCTAGATTTTCCATTTTGTTGGAGCAGTTTTTCAAAGTAGTTTCTGATGATCCTATGTATTTCCATACTGTTTGGTGGTAATATCACCTTTTTCATCTCTTATATTGGTAATGTGGGTTGATTCTCTCTTTCTTTTGGTTAGGTTAGACAACGGTTTATCTATCTTGTTTAGTTTTTTCAAGAAACCAGGTTTTGGTTTTGTTGATTTTCTGTATTATCTTTTTATTCTCTACTTCATTAATTTCTACTCTTATTTTTATAATTTCCTGTCTTCTACTAGCTTTGAGTTTAGACTGTTCTTGTTTTTCGAGTGCTTTGAGCTATGTCATTAGGTTATTTATTTGATTATTTTCTGTTCTTATGTGGGCACTCAGTGCTATAAATTTTCCTCTGAGTTCTGCCTTCAAAGTGTTTTGATATGAAGAGGTTTTGATATGTTTTGTCTTTGTTTTCATTGCTTTCTAGGAATTTATTAATTTCTGCCCTGACTTCTTCTATGACCCATTCCTCATTCAGCAGTATGGTGTTCAGTCTTCATATATTTACATGGTTACTCTGGGTCTTCTTTGAGTTGATTTCTTGTTTCACTCCATTGTGGTCTGAAAAGATGTGGAAATTATGTTTTATTTTTTGAACTTGCCAGGGCTTGTATTGTGGCCCAGAATGTGGTCTATTTTGGAAAAGGTCCCATGTGCCGCTGAGGAAAATGTGAATTCAGCTGTAGTTGGGTGAAAGAGCCTATGTGTGTCTAATGTGTCCATTTGGTTTATGGTATTCTTTAGGTCTGAGATGTCTTTACTGACCTTTATTTAGAAGATTGGTCTAGTGATGTAAAAGGAGTATTGAAGTCTCCCAGTATTAGTGTATTGGGATTGACGTGTATCTTTATATCATGCAGAGTTTGTTTTATGAGAGTGGCTGCACCTATGTTTGGGGCATATATGTTGATAATTGTTATTTCCTCTTGCAGGATTGTTCCTTTTACCAGTAAAAAATGACCTGCTTTGTCTCTTGTCTCTTCTTATAGGCTTAGGCTTGAAGTCTAATTTATCTGATATCATGGTTGCTACTCTTGCTTGTCTTCGAGTTTCATTGGCATAGATTACCTTACTCCAGCCCTTAACCTTTAGTTTTTGGGAATCTTTGCTTGTAAGATATGTTTTTGCAGGCAGCATATAGATGGATTCTGAGTTTTAATCCATTTTGCCACCTTGTGCCTTTTTATTGGGGAGTTGAGAGCATTTATATTCAGTTTGGTTATTGAGAGATGTTTTTTATTTCCTAACATTTTGAGTTTTGACTTGTTTTCGGTGGTGTTTATTCTTCTTTGCTTAGTTGTTTGCTTCCTGGAAATTATTGTTTCTCTGGTTCTGATGTTTACTTCTTAGTACTTCTTTGTAGTTAATCTCTTTGAGTATTTTCTCTAGTGCTGGTTTGGAAGACATAAATTCTTTCAGTTTCTGTTTGTGATGGAAGGTTTTTATATCCCTGTCAAATTTGAGAGAGTTTTGCTGGGTAGGAGAATCTTGGCTGCAAGTTATTTTGTTTCAGAGTTTGGAATATGTTACTCCAACCCCTCCTGGCTTTCATGACTTGGTTTGGGAGGTCTGGAGTGATTCTAATTGGTTTGCTTCTAAATGCCATCTGGCCTTTTACTTTTGTTGCCTTTAGGATTCTCTCCTTAGCCTCTACATTACTCAATTTGATTATCATGTGAATCTCTTGTTTGGTCTTGTCTAGAGGGAGTTCTATATATTTCCTGTACCTATGTGTCAACTTCTCTTTCTAGGTTTGGAAAATTCTCTGATATTACTTCTTTGAAAAGAATGCTTATTCCATTTGTTTCAACTTCTAGTACCTCTTCTATGCCTATTATTCTTTGGTAACTCTTTTTAAATTGGCCCAGATCTCATCAACGTCCAATTCATATCATCAATTTTTTTTCTAAATTACATACTATGGATTCATTTTTGAAATGGTCATCTTCTAAGAGTGATATTCTATTTTCCATGTGATCTAATTTACTGTTTATAGTTTATATTGATGCCTTCACTCAATTATTGCATCTTTCACATCCTTCATTTCCTTCAAGGCTTCTCTTTTATTCCTGCTCAGGGTGTCAGATTCTTTGTTTATTTGTTCCTTTTTTTCTTTCCAGCTCTCTCTGTATTTTTTGTGGAAGTTTTATATTGTTTCTACTACTAAAGATGTGAGTTGTTCTTCTGGTAATCTCTGCCATTCAGTGTTATTGAGTTATGTTATTGTGGGGTTGTGGTGGCTCATTGTTTCTTTGCTATTTTTCCTTCCCATGGTTCCCCTCTTCTTAAATTTATTATCTTTGCTGCTTTTGCAAGATTTCTTGTCTAATCTTTGCAGTGGGAGTTTAGAGGTGTCCGCTGGTATATAGAGGGACAGGTTGTGTTCAGTGGTAAAGGTTGGGTTAGACATCACAGTGATGAATGCAAGAATAGGGTAAAGTAGATGATATGGTCCAGTAGAATACGAGTTTGAGTGTGTTGATGTGATATATGGGAAAGATTAGAGATAGTGGATATGTTGAGGGATTCTGGTAGTCAATGTAGAGTTTTAGGTGTGGTAGTATGAGATGGTCTTGATATGAGACAGGAAAAAAGGAAAAAGAAAAGAGAAGAGAAAAAATGTTGAGAAGAATATAGATGGGAGAGAGGGAGGGAAGCTTGTAAAAGGGATAAGGAGGAGAGTCAACACACTGAGTAAAAAATAACAAAGCAACCAATCATCCAAACAAACATAAATAAATCAAGGCAATACAGAATGAAAACAGAGTAAAAACAAATAAGACAGAACACACACACACATACACACACACACACACACACACACAAATAAAATAAATAAAAACCTGCTAGTAGTCTGTAAGTACAGAGCCAAGTTGGCCTCTGCAGCCCTTTTGGATATGCGTGCATATTTTCAGCATTTAAATATCTGCTTACTCTCTTAGATTTTTTTTGAGGTACTGGGGATTGAACTCAGGGGCATTCTACCCCTGAGATATACCCCGAGCCCTATTTTTTATTCTTTATTTTGAAACAGGGTCTCACTAAGTTGTGGAGTGCCTCACTAGGTAGCTGAGGCTGGCTGCGAACCCAGATCCTCTGGTCTCAGCCTCCCAAATACTGGGATTACAAGCATGTGCCACCACACCTGGCTCTCTATTAGATTTTTGAGAGTATCTCTGGCATTCTTATTTGCTCTCCTGTCTGTTCAGGCAGGGAGTTCCCCTGATGCCTCTCCCTCTGCAAGCTTGTGTCTCTCAGCTCTCCACAAGGTCTGTCTGCCTCTCTCTCTCTGCCTTTGGTGGTGGCTGGAGTGCAATCTATATGCCAGACATTTTCCAGGGTGCCTAGAAGTTCTCTATGCCCTGCATGCACTGGGTGCCTCCCGCACTTCTGCTTCTATCCAACCACTAGAAGGGGGAGTGACTGAGTCTGTGCTTTGTATAGGGGACCCCACAGGCTGGGGGTGCAATTTAACTTACAGATCCCTGCTGCTCTGGCTCCAGTGGGAGGGGTGATCTGAGGTGTCCTCACCACAGGCTTAAGATGGTAGTCCCAAGTGTTCTTTGTTGCTGTTGATCCTGCAGGGCTATGCAGCCTGGTTAGGGTGTGGAGTTCTGTAGTTGCTGACTTCACTTCTGGTGGCTGGGTGCACAGGAAGTCATTGGAGGTATTGGTTCTAGTAGACCCCACTCTTGGTGGCTGGAAAAATGGCAGCTGCTGGTTCTTGGCACGTGCCATTGCTGCATGTGCACACCGGCTCCTTTGTTCTCCCTGGGTTCTGTTCAACTGCTTTGTTGCTTTGTTCACCTTTCCGTCCATCAAGAAGCTGCTTTTGTGGCAGTTTTGATTCAAGCTCTGCAGTGCAGTTGATCACTGCTCTGGCTCTGGAGGTCCACACTGTGGGTTTAGGCTGGGCTTAGGCTGGTCATACCATGCATTCTGGTTACTGTGGAAGGTGTGGGGATATGCCGCCTGGGTAACTCTTTTGTTATCATTCACAAACATGAAAAGAATAGTGAAAATTTTGAATCACCAGCTGCATGGCTTTGGCTGAAGTCAAACAAAGGATGCTCTGCCTTGTTGTATCGGTGCTTATACTGTACACAAATATATTTTATGCAGCCTATACAATGCCACATTTTTATGTGTTATTTTGTGATTTATATTTCTATTTTATTGGTGATTTCACTCTTTCTAATGGCCCCCAAGTGCAGTGCTGAAATTCTCTCTAGTATTCTTAAATGAAAGAAATACTGTTAAAGGCTGTGAAATACCTTACAGAGAAAATGTGTTTATACTTTATTCAGGCATGACTTATAGAGCCAATGTTAATGAACCAATGACAGATATTAAATATGGTTGTTTTAACAGAAACACACATAAAACCAGGTTATGTATTGATCACTTGACAAATATATTACAACTAAGAGAGTCACTAAGTGTTCACTAACTTAGTATTCACAGTGATTTTATAGAGTATAACTAGTATGCATAATAATTGACTATATGATAAATATTTTCTCTCATCAATCTATAGTAGACTTTTTATTTTAACAGTGTCTTTTTATGAGAAGATAAAATTTTAATGAAGCCCAATTGATCATTTTACTTTGATAGTTATTTCTTTTGTTATTCAATATAAGAGAAATTTTACCTACCTCAGGTCACAAAGCTAAGTTTCAATCTTCTTTTAAAGCTTCAAGTATTTTACATTTTCTGTTTTAGACCATGATACATCTCAAAAAAAAATTGGAGACATATTCTATGAATTATGGGCCATGATTCATTTATTATTCAGATATGAAATTTTCATTTCACCATTTGTCAAAAAGCCTTTCCATTCCACATATAATTTCATTGGCACTTATCTCAAAAATCAAATAACTACATTTATAAAGCAAAGAACACAATAAAGAGTCCATTTATGAGAGGGAAAATATTTGTGAATCATATATCACAAAATAAAAATATTCAAAAATCCCTTCTTTTGGTTTTCTGAAACATATAGCATTTTTAAAATTTTATATAGTCACCCTACTGTTCAAAAGTAAGTCAAAAATTCTTTCCTTTTTCTAACTGCAACTCATTATTCATTGAAAAACTTCTCTCCATCTTAACCATCCCTTCTTCAATCCCCTGGTCTCTGATAACTACTATTCTACTCTCAAATGCTACGACCATTCCAAATACATAAAGAACTCTAGCTACTCTATAACAAAAACACAAATACCCCTGTTTAAAAATGCATTAACCCACAAAAGCTCATATGTTGAATTGTAGTCTTCAATACAGCTATATACATAGTTGGAACTTTGGGGAAATAACTGAATAATTATGAGGCTATAACCTCATAAATAGATTACTGGGAAGGTTTGAAAATTGTAGAACATTTAACCTAGTTGAAGAAATTAGGTCCTTGCAGCTTGCCCTTGGAGACCATGTTTTATTCTCTATTGCTTCTCCTCTCCCTCTTCCTTCTGTCATGAGGTGAGCAGCTTTCCACTACGACACCCTTCCACCATGATGTTTCTGCCTTGGAGCCAGGCCAACATGAGTTGAAACAGCTGAAACCTTGATCAAAAATAAATCTTTCTTTCTTTAAGTAGTTTTTCTCAGCTATTTTGCCATAGAAGCAGAAAGCTGACTAACACAGACCCATATAAGCATTTTTCAAAAGGAGATATGGCCATCAAGTATATGAACAAGTGCTTAACATCACTGATCAAAGGGAAGTGCAAATTAAAACCACAATGGAATATCACACCCATCGTTCTGTAAGAATGAGTCTTAATAAAAAACAAAGATGAGCTGGGCTTAGTGGCACACACCTGTAGTCTCAGGACTTGGGAGACTGAGACAGGAAGATCATAAACTTGCAAACAGCCTCAGAAACTTAGTGAGAACCTTAGCAACTTAGTGAGACCCTGTTTCCAAATGAAAAATAAAATAAGGTTGAGGTGTAGCTAGAATTTAGAATGCCTCTGGATTAAACCTCCAGTACCAAAATCAAGCAAACAAACAAAAAACAAAGATAATATTGATGAAAATGTAGAGAAAAAGGAATTTTTGTGCACTGTTGGTGGCAATGTAAGTCATTGCAGCCATTTTGAAAAACATAAAGGAGTTTCTCAAAAAACAAAAAATACCTTCTTATGGTAGCACATGCTGGAAATTCCAGTACTTGAAAGACTTAATCTAGTGAGGCTTTCAGCAACCTAGTGAGATTCTATTTAAACAAAAATGAGCTAGGGTATACCTGAGAGGTATAACATCCCTGTGTTTAATCCCTAGTAACACACACACAAACACACACACACACACACACACACACACACACACATGCACACACACACCACCACCACCAACAACAACAACAACTAAAAATCAAAGTAAAGTATGATATAACAGGTTTTTCTCTTCTGTGTATATAGCCAAAAGAATTGAAATTAGTTTCTCAAAGAATTATTTCCACTCCTGCATTTATTATAGCATTATTCATAATAGTCAAAATATGGAATCAATATAAGTGTCCATGAATGTATGAATTGATAGAGAAATATACATGCCAGGTATGGTGACATATACTTGTAATCTCATTACTTGGGAGGCTGGGACAGGGTTGTAGGTTTGTAGTCAGTCTCAGCAACTTAGGGAGACCCTGTTTCCAAGTCAAAAAAAAAAAAGGATGGAGGGATGGGGAGTGTAGCTCAGAGGTGGAGCTCTCCTGGGTACAATCTGTAGCATATATGTGCATGAATATATATGTGATGGTGGAATACTATATATTTGTTAAAAATAGGGAAAATCTGTCATTTGTGAAAATACAGATGAGCCTGGAAGACATTATATAATACAAAGAAAGGCAAACACTCTATGATCTCAATTACTTGAGAAATCTAAAAAATTCCTAGAAGTAGCTAGAGAGTAGAATGGTGGTTGCCAGAGGCTGGGAGTAGATGGATGGGGGAAAGAAAGATAGTAGCCAAAGAATAGAAAGTTACAGTTAGACAAGAGGGAAAGATTCTGATGATCTATTGCATAGCACTATGATATAGTTAATATTAGTGTATTGTTTATTTCAAAAATGCCAGAGTAGATTTTAGATGTTGTTACTACAAATAAGTGGTATGTGATGTGATCGATATGTTAATTAATTTAATTTAATAATTATGCAATATATCCATGTATTGAAACTTCTTATTATACTTTATAAACATATACAATGATTGTCAAGGAAATTTTTTTTTCGGTACTGGGGATGGAACCTGGGGGCATTCTACCTCTGAGCTACAGCCCCAGCCCTATTTTTCATTTTGAAACAGGGTCTCACTAAGTTGCGGAGGGCCTCACTAAGAAGCTAAGGCTGGCCACAAACCTGGAACCTCCAGTCTCAGTCTCTCAAATGCTGGGATTACAAGCGTGTGCCACCATGCCTGGCTAGTCAAGGACAATTTTTTAAAAATAATTAAATAATTATCTTAGTTTGGGTCCATATATCAAGTCCCTATTCTACACATAGCAATAATAATAAAATATCCTGAAGAAAAATCATTGCCATTCCCTAAAAATGTTTGAGATAGTAGAAATGAATGCATATTTCCTTAAAGTTATATATATTTACATATATATGTAAAATAGACATCATTGCCTTATATAGGATTGTGGGTTTTGTAATAGGAACTACACAGTAATGTCTATCATATATACTCTGATTTGTCATTACTTTGGGAATTGGGGGCAATGCATTTAAATGGAGAAAATAATTGGAAGTATGAGAATTATAAAATAAAAAGATATAACTATATATGTGCATATACATGTATATTGAGATTACATAATAGTGTACCTGATAAACTCTAGAAAATCAATGACAAAATGACTCAATTAGAAAATAGTTTTGTGTGGTAGGAGGTAACAAAATTAATGAGCAAATATCAGTAACAATTATGTTCATGAATTATATCCAATTAAAAGATGTAATGTAAGAGAGAACCCTATTTCTCATAACATCAATAAGATAAGATACCTGGGAATAAGCAATAAAAATGTTCATACTATCATACTAAAATATTATTTTTAATTTTTTGTATATTTTTAATGGTGCATTATAATCATACATCTTTGTGAGCTACAAGCTGAGGAAGGCAAACATGCACACATCTCTCATTTAACCCTTCCCCAAGTCCCACCCAATTCCCTCCCCCCTCCCTCCTTTTCATATTCAGTTTAGTGATTGACTTTGATATGTTTGTGAAAGTACATCATGTGCATTAAGGAGTCTCCCCCCAATCACCTTCAGTTAATCCAACTTCTTTGGTCATCTAAGGTTTCTCTTTCTTCTTCTAGAGTCCCTCTTATGACCCACTTTCTCCCTACCTTCTGCATATTAGGGAGAGCATCTGATATTTTTACTTTTTGTGACTGACTAATATCACTTAACAAAATATTTTTCAGTTCTATCCATTTCCCTGCAAATGACATGATTTTGTTCTTCTTTATGGTTGAGTAAAATTCCATTGTGTACATATCCCATAGTTTTGTAATCCATTCATCTGTCGATGGACATCTTGGCTGCTTCCATAGTTTGGCTATTGTGAATTGTGCAGCTATAAACATAGATACACATGCATCGATCTGATAGTTTGGTTTCTATTCTGTTGGGTAGATACCCAGAAGTGGTATTTCTGGATCATATGGTAGGTTCATTCCCATTCATCTGAGGATCCTCCATGATGTTTTACAAAGTGGTTGCACTAATTGGGAATCCCAACTACAAAGTATTAGGGGTCCCACTTCTTCACACCCTCTCCAGAATTTGTTGTTGTTTGTGCTTTTGGTGATTGCCATTCTAATTGGGGTTAGAAAAAATCTCAGGGTAGTTTTGATTTGCATCTCTCTGATGGCTAATGGTGTTGAACATTTCCTCAAAATTTTATTGGCCATTGCATTTCTTCTTCTGTGAAGTGTCTGTTTAGAAAATTAGCCAATTTTTTTATTCAGTTATTTGTTTGAATGTGCATTGCTAATATTTTTTTAGCAATTTTGCATCTAAGTTCATCAGTGATATAGGCCTATAGTTTTCTTTTCTTGAGCTGTCTTTATTTGGCTTTGGTATTAATGTGATGTGGGCTTCATAGAATGTGTTTGAGAGTGTCCTTTCTCTTTATATTTTATGGAATAGATTGAGGAGTGTTGTGATTAGCTTTTCTATAAAGGTTTTATAAAATTCACTTGCAAAATCATCTGGCCCTGGATGTTTGTTTTATGGTAAACTCTTTATTGCTATTTCTATCTCTTTGACTGCTACTGGTAGGTTTAAGTTTTCTATATCTTCTTTACTCAATTGAGAAATGTTTTATGTGTCTATAAATTTTTCAATTTCTTCTAGCTTTTCCATTTTGTTGGAGTATAGTTTTTCAAAGTACTTTCTAATGATCCTCTGTATATCCACACTGTAGGTAGTAATATCACCTTTTTCATCTCTTATTTTGGTAATTTGGGTTGATTTTCTCTTTCTTTTGGTTAGACTGTCTAATGGCTTATCTGTCTTCATTTTTTCAAGAAACCAGCTTCTGGTTTTTTTGATTCTCTGTATTGTTCTTTTATTCTCTACTTCATTAATTTCTGCTGATTTTAATAATTTCTTGTCTTCCACTGGATTTGGGGTTAGCTTGTTCTTGTTTTTCAAGGTCTTTGAGTTGTGTCATTAGGTTATATATTTGGTGATTTTCTGTTTTTATTATGTGGGCACTCAGTGCTGTAATTTTTCCTCTTAGTACTGCCTTCAAGGTGCCCCAGAGGTTTGATATGTTGTGTCTGTTTTCATTTGTTTCTAGGATTTTAAAAAATTTCTCATCTTAATTCTTCTATGACCCATCGCTCATTCGGCAGTGTGGTGTTCACTCCATGTGTTTAAGTGGTTTCTCTGGGTCTTTTTATAGTTGATTTCTAGTTTTATTCTATTGTGGTCTGAAAAGATGCAGGGAATTATGTTACATTTTTTAATTTGCCAATACTCACTTTGTGACCCAGAATATGGTGTATTTTGGAGAAAGTTCCATGGGCAGCTGATAAAAAATGTGAATTCATCAGTAGTTGGGTGAAGTATTCTGTATTTGTATAACAAGAACCTTTGTTTATGTTATTTTTGTAGGGATTGCTCATGTTATGTGGCATTTGGCACTTACAGGCTTTGACCTTTCTTGGTGAAATCTGACCCTCAGACCTAGGGAAGCCAGTGGGTGGGTCAAGGAAAGGCCTACCTCCCTCCCCCACAGCTATAGGTGATGAGATCTGCTCCCATTAGCTCCCCCTCCCCAGCTTCACCTCCCTACTTGACCTGCCCATATAATGTATTGTATGTTCCAATAAAGTTGAGTTTCTGCGGCACTGCCTGACTACTGACTGGACTCCCGGCCGGTGCTGGGTTTTGGGGGGCTTCCCCAACTCCCCAGGGTGGTGGGCCCTGCCGTGATACTCTCCCTCTTGCTCGGCCCCAAAGTGCGAAGTGGCTGGTCTGCTTTGCCCTACCCCATGTGGTGTGGGACGCGACATTGGTTTCATGGAATGCTACATCTGGTGCCCGCGTGTGAGGACTCCAGGAGGACTCCAGGAGGAATCCAGAATCTCGCCGACAAGCTAATCGGAGGTCAGGTGAGTGTACCTCCATAAATTATGGGGCAGTCTACGTCTATAACCCTTCTCTTCACTCTTTCAAGTCGGGGACTCATCTTAGTTAAGGTCGCCCCATGGCTGCCGGAGAGTAACCTCTTTAACTGGAGCACGTGGGATCAGGTTCAAGAGAGGCACAGTCCAATGCTGCCTTCCATCATTCACCCCCCTCCAAAAGTAGTCAGGCACCCCTTTTTCCCATAATCCCCTCTCAACCTTGTCAGGGCATGATTCTTTGGAGTCTTCTTTGGAGTCACCTAATAAGCTGCCTGAGGAAAAGCCCCCTGACCCATTTGGGAGTGCTCCTCGGCCTCAATTTTGCCTCTATCTCTTTACCCCAGCAACCTGAGGCCCTGAGACATAGTTTGGCTCCTAAAGGGCCCTACAACCCCCTTCGGGAGGCTTCTGCCCCCCACTCTACCTGGAGCCGTGTGCTCCCTCAGGCTTGCTAAATTTGGGCACAAAGACGGCCATTAACTCGGCCATTAACACATTCCTAAGGATGGGTGGCAGGGCGGAGTCTGGAGTCTCTCTCTCCCCTTCCCCCTTCTGGAGGTGGAGAGGACCTCCAGGCAGAACCAGCAATGCCCCCTGCTTGTCACCTTTACCCAGTTAAAGTTAACCCTGGGAAAAATAGGCCTGCGCTCTGGTATCCCAGTAATTTAAAAAAAAAAATTAAAAAGGATGACCCCAATTCTCTGTGGGCTAAAACAATCCTCCAGGGACTCGATTACCAAAATTGCATAGAACAGAAAACAGAGGGGAGGCGCACAATGCTACAGATGCTTCTGCAGACCTGCTAAATCCCCAAGGGCGCTACCCCCTGTGGCTGCTCTGGCGGGCAGCACCAAGAGAGCCACAGCCTCAGCTGCTGCCTCTCTCATCTCCCTCCCCTAAACCTGGCCTAGCCTCACAGCAGCTCAACTCTCAAACTTCCACCCTCAACCCCAATCCTAAAGGCCACTGCCTCACAGGAGATACCTAAAATATAATGGACCCCAGGACCCCCGTATGGGTGGAGCAATAGACACTCCCAACTGTTAAGCCTCAACAGTTGCATGTTATCGTTAAACAACAGGTCCAGGCTGGGCACCTAAAACATTCTAACAGCCCATGGAATTCTCCAGTGTTTATAATTTAAAAATCTAGTGGTAAATAAAAAATGCTATAGATATTAAAGGTTGCTTTTTCTCAATTCCCCTACACCCTGAGGATACTAAGAATTTTGCTTTCTCTGTCCCATCATTAAATTTCCGAGGGCCTGACCAGCGATTTGAGTGGATGGTCCTACCCCAGGGTATGGCCAACAACCCCTCGATCTGCCAGGACTATATGTCCAAAATTCTCTCCCCTTTATTTGGACGCCCTGATGTGCTCCTATACGTCTACATGGATGACATTATCCTGGGAGCCTCATGCCCCTCCAGACTTAATGAGCTTTACTTGGAGTGCTCTAAATTGCTTAAAAGTGCTTGTTTCCAAATGGCCCCAGAAAAGATTCAAAGGGTGGCCCCATTCAAAATACTGGGCACAACCCTAGACTTAGGTGTGGTTTCCCCCGCTAAGCCTCAGCTAAAAATTCAGGACAAATATACGCTCCCACAGTTACAATAATTGCTTGGGGAGATCAATTGGATGCGATGGTGGATTCCCATCTCCACAGCTGAGTTGCTACTGCTCTTTGACTTACTCAAAGGGCTTGACCTCTCTTCAGAGGTGACCCTCTCTGCTGAACACCAGGCTGCTCTAAACAATATACAGAGAGTCATAAATAATTCAACCCTTTAGCACTTTGACCCCACCCTTCCCGTCCACCTTGCTGTACTTGGTAAAAATCCAGTCTATACCGCTCTCTTCTCATAAGAGGGGGAGCCCTTACACTGGATAGACCTTTCCATTGGGGGAGCCCCTCGAGTATACTCTGCCCCAGATCAAATAGTGGATTGCATCATTAAAGGGCGAGACTTGTCCATCGGCTCTTTGGATGTGATCCCCGGGTTATCATTGTTCCCTTTCGATTGACAGATTTCTCCTGGCTTGAGAAAAACCACAGCAGGCTAGCCCTTGCCCTAGAAGGGTTCCTGGGAAAATTAAGCTGCCACTATGGGCCCTACAAGTGGGCATCCTTTTTCTCCCGCTTAGCCTGGGGACCCCCTCCCAATTATTTGCTAATGTGCCTGACCCCAATGGTCCCACTGTGTTTACTGATGGTGGCAAGGCAGAAACAGCCATAGTTTTATATGCCCCAGGCCGGTGCCATGCCCCACCCACCCAAACAATTGTTCATCAGATCCAAGGTTCTGCCCAGTTCAAAGAGAACTATGCCATAGTTATGGCACTGGCTGAGATTCCGGTCTCTTTCAACTTGTTCTCAGAGAGTCTTTATGTTGTTCACCTCCTGCCCACCTTAGCCAATGCCTACCCCATACTACAGGCTTTCCTCATAACCCCCAGGGACAGGCAATTGTGGAACAAACCAACCACACCCTAAAAACCCAGCTTACAAAACAAAATGGGGGAGCTCTTCCCCACCATGGCCAGCTCAGGAAGGCGCTCCTGACACTTAACATTTTAAATTTTTCAAAGGACTCACATTCGTCACCACTCCAGCGCCACTGGCCCGGGACCATGCCATACAGGGCACTTAAAGCCAGGTGGAAGGACCCGTTGAAGGGTCTCTGGAGGGTACCTGATCCCCTCATTAGTGTGGGACGAGGATTTGGCTGTGTTTTCCCCATCGGGGAACCCAGACCCATCTGGGTTCCAGCCAGAGATCTTAAACACTGTCCTACCCCGGCTGGGGAATGCCTATCTATACCTACCCCAGAGGGCTTCACGCCCCCCGAGGAAGTCTCTCTTGTATGCTCTCTTATAGGAGACCTGCCCAATGGCCCGATTCCTCCTGATGCTGCTGCTGCTGGGAACCTCAGAAAACCATGGATGGAAACAGGATTTGGCGATCCTAGACAGCCCCGAGCCCAAACCCTCCTTCAGAAGACATCGGAGATCCATACACCAACTACTTCACTAGTCTGGAAAGACTGGTCTACAGGCTATAGGCCGCCACCCTAATGCAGGGCAGAGAGAATGGCTGCCCAGGAGCAGTGCTCACTCACATCTGATGGTCAGCTCCTAAAATAACTCTGGCTTCACCTAGAAAGCCCCCTCCCCAATGTCCCTGTAATCAGTTTTGTAGCCCAATACCGAGAGCCTGCTGCCAAGCCCAGTGACCTATATGGGCATCGTGAGCCTTACGATGGTGTTGCTCAGCCTATGTCCCACACCCCATAAGGCCCCAGGATATCCAATGATGGGTAAGACCCCTTAAAAGTTAGGGGCAACCTAAGACAGGATCCCTGGGCGCTGGCTCCCCAGAGTCCAAAAGGTGACAGTGTGTCCAATGACGGGTAAGATCCCTTAAAAGATAGGAACAACCTAAGACAGGAACACTGTTTACAAGAACTTCTGAGGGCTTAAAACAAAGAAGGGAGATATGTAGGGATCGCTCATGTTATGTGGCATTTGGCACTTACAGGCTCTGACCTTTCTTGGTGAAATCTGACCCTCAGACTTAGGGAAGCCAGTGAGTGGGTCAAGGAAAGGCCTACCTCCCTCCCCCACAGCTATAGGTGATGAGATCTGCTCCCATTGGCTCCCCCTCCCCAGCTTCACCTCCCTACCTGACCTGCCCATATAATGTATTGTATGTTCCAATAAAGTTGAGTTTCTGTGGCGCTGCCTGACCGCTGACTGGACTCCCAGCAGTTGCTGGTTTTTGGGGGGGCTTCCCCGACTCCCCAGGGTGGTGGGCCCAGCCGCGACACTCTCCCTCTCGCTCGGCCCCAAAGTGCAAAGCAGCTGGTCTGCTTTGCCCTACCCCGTGTGGTGTGGGACGCGACATTGGTTGCGTGGAACGCTACAATTTTTTAGGCCTTAGGCATCTTTACTGACCTTTTTCTAGAAGATGGGTCTAGTGATGTGAGAGGTGTATTGAAGTTTCCCAATATTGTTGTACTGGGATCTATGTGTGAGTTTATAGCATGAAGGGTTTGTTTTATGAAAGTGACTGCACCTATGTTTGGGGTATAAATGTTGACTATTGTTATTTCCTATTACTGAATTGTTCCTTTTACTAATAAAAATTACCTACATTGTCTTTTCTTTATTTTTAATTATTTTATTTTTTAATTGGTGCACTGTAATCATACATCTTTGGTAGGTACCAGCTGATAAAGGCATACATGCACACATTTCTCATTTAACCCTTCCCCAATTCCTGCCCCATTCACTCACGCTCCCTCCTTCTCAAGTTCAGTTTAGTGATTGACTTTGATATGTTCATGAAAGTACATCATGTGCAAAAAATTTGACTGTATTGTCTCTTCTGATAAGCTTAGGCCTGAGGTCTAATTTGTCTGATATCATAGCTGCTACTTCTGCTTGTCTTCAAGTTCCATGGGCATAGATTACCTTGCCCCAGCCCTTCACCTTTAGTTTGTGGGAAACTTTGCTTGTAAGGTATGTTTTTTGCAGGCATCATGTAGATGGGTTTTGGTATTTTTTTATTTATTTAATTATTTTATTTTTATTGGTGCATTGTAATCTTACATCTTTGTTAGGTACAAGATGTGTGCATGTAGAGGCATACATGCACACATCTCTCATTTAACACTTCCCTGATTCCTGCCCCACTCCCTTGCACTCCCTCCTTCTTAAGATCAGTTTAGTGATTGACTTTGATGTTTGTGAAAGCATACCATGTGCACGAGGGTGTTTTCCTCCCTGGCTCAACACCTTCAGTTAAGTCAACTTCTTTGCCCATCTAACATTTCCTCTTCTTTTCTAGAATCCCTCTTATGACCCACTTTCTCCTTAGCTTCCACATATTAGGAAGAGCATGCGATTTTTTACTTTTTGTGATTGACTAATCTCACTTAGCATAGCATTTTCCAGTTCCATCCATTTCCCTGCAAATAACATGATTTTGTTCTTCTTTATGGCTGAGTAAAATTCCATTGTGTATATATCCCATAGTTTGGGAATCTATTCAATTTATTGATGGACATCTTGGCTGGTTTTAATACATTTTGCCACCTTGTGACTTTTTATTAGGGAGTTGAGGCCATTTATATTCAGTGTGATTATTGAGATATGATTTTTAATTCCTAATATTTTGAATTTTATCTTCTATTTGAGGTAGTGTTTATTCTTCTTTACTCAGTTGTTTGCTTCCTAAAAATAATTGTTTCTCTGGTTCTGACATTTATTTGTTAGTTTTTCTTTGTAGTTAATCTCTTTGAGTATTTTCTCTGATTCTGGTTTGGAAGACATAAATTCTTTCAGCTTGTTTTGTCAGCTTATTTGTCATGGAAGTTTTTTTTTTTTTTTAATTTCCCTGTCAATTTTGAGAGATAGCTTTGCAGAGTAGAAGAATCTTGGATGGAGGTTATTTTCTTGCAGAGTTTGGAATAGGTTGCTTCAGTTCCTCCTGGTTTTCATGACTTGGTTTGGGAAGTCTGGAGTGATTCTATAATTGTTTTGCCCCTAAATATCACTTGGTCTTTTACTTTTGTTGCCATTAAAATGGTTTCCTTGGCCTCTACATTAGTCAATTTGATTAAAATGTGGCATGGTGAATCTTTTCTTTGATCTTGTCTAGAGGGGGTTCTATATGTTTCCTGTATCTGTGTATCAACTTCTCTTTCTGTGTTTGGAATATTTTCTGATCATACTTCTTTGAAAAGATGGTTCATTCCATTAGTTTCAACTTCTAATCCCTCTTCCATGTCTAATATTAATAGGTTAGCTCTTTTAAATTGGCCCAGATCTCATCTATGTCCAATTCATGCTGTCGATTTTTTTTTCTTAATTAAGTACTATACTTTCATTTTTGGATTGATCATCTTCTAAGAGTGATATTTTATTTTCCATGTGGTCTAATCTACTGTTTATAGTTTGTATTGAAAGCTTCACTTGAATTATTGCATCCATTACATCCTTCACCTCCTTCAAGGCTTCTCTTTGATTCCTGTTCAACATGTCAGATTCTTTGTTTATTTGTTCCTTTATTTCTTACCAGCTATCCCAGAACTGTTTTTGGAAATATTATATAATTTATATTATAAAAGATCTGAATTTTTATTCTGATAATCTCTACAATTCTGTGTTGGCGAGTTCTGTTATTGTGGGAGTTCATTGTTTCTTTACTATTTTTCCTTCCCATGATTTCCATGTTCATACATTTATATCTTTGCTGCTTTTGCTAGCTTCCTCTAAATTTATAGGTTTCTTATTTCCATTTTCCCTCTATCTTGTATCAAGTTGCAATTACTCTAGGGCTCCTTCTGCCTGCTGCAATGGTGCCATTGGTGGGTTTCAGGTGTTAACTTCTATGGTGAGTTTGTTGCTTCTGTTATGGGGATTCGTCTGAGAAGTGTGAGTAAAACAACTTGTGCCCTCTGCATTTTGTGTGTGTGGTACTGGGGGATTGAATTCAGGGTCATTCCACCTCTAAGCTACATCTCCAGTCCTATTTTTTATTCTTTAGTTTGAAAAAGGGTCTCATTAAGTTGCAGAGGGCCTCACTAAGTAGCTGAGGATGGCCATTAGCCTGAATCCTCCAGTCTCAGCCTCCTTAGTACTGGGATTACAAGCATGCAACACCACACCCATCTTATCCTCTGCATGTTTAAGCCTTAATGTGGGATGTGTTGAGCTATTTCTTCTATCAGCTGACATACGTTTATCCTTGGTGTCTGGCAGTCCTTTCAGGTGGTTCATCTCTCTGGTCCAATCTCTGCAGTAGGGATTTAGAGGTGTCTGCCAGTATATACAAGAACAGGTTGTGTGAGGGGGGAGAAGCTGCAATGATGGGTTCAAGAATAGGATAAAGTAGAAGATACGATGCAGTGGAATAAGAGTTTGAGTGTTTTAAGGTGGCATATGGTAGAGATTAGAGATAGTTGATATGTGGGGGATTCTGTTAGTCAATGTAGAATATTTAGGTGCAGTGGTATAAAATGGTCTTGATATAAGACAGAAAAAAAGTAAAGAGGAAAGAGAAAAAATAAAAAAGTATTGGAGAGAAGAATATAGAGAGGAGAGAGGTGGGAAAAAATTGAATGCTACTTTCGCTTTGGAGGGAGAAAGCTGAGCTGAGGTATCCCTGCCACAGGATTAAGCTGGTCATCCTAGGCATTCTGGTCCCTGTCAATTGTGCAGAGATGTGCCACCTGATTAAGGTGTGTAGTTCTGCAGTTGCTTACTCCATATCTGGTCACTGGGTATGCAGGAGTTTGTTAGTTATCTTAGTGCTAGTAGACCCCTCTCTGCAGGTGACTCAATGGTGGCCAATCCACTGCGGCCCCTGAAATATTCTTTGAAAGAAATATAAATGATTTGAATAATTATTTTTAGGATCCTTTGATATCAAAATGTCAATTTTTCCTATATAATTGTAAAAATATATTATAATACTAATGAAAATACTAATAAACATTTTAGAAAAGAATTAGTATAAATATAGGGTCATGTCACTATGTCAAAAATACATTTTAAAAAATGGTATTAAAAACTGGATAGCCATTTGAAAAAAGATAAATGCACTTCTGTTTGTCCCACTGGATACAAGTATAAAGACCAATTGAATAATATACATAAGGAAGAATAAAATAAATATCCAAGTAAAAGAATAAGACATTATAGACCACAGAAAGTATATCAATTAGAGTAAATGTAAAAACAGAACAAGATATGTAGTAGGTATATATGCTCAGGCTCAATAAGTGGCACTTTATATGAAAATAAACAAATTTTATTTATTTATATATTTAATAGTACTTGGGACTGACCTCAGTGGTGTTCTACCTCTGAGCTATGCCCCCAGCACTTTTTATTTTTTATTTTAAGAAGGGTTTCACTAAATTATCATATGCTGATATCAATCCTGTGATCTTCCTGTCTCATCCTCCCAAGTATTGGTATTACAGATGTACCCAGTAATAAATATGTTTAGAAGAAAAGGAAAACACAAAATGTTTGAATATAGAAGGTGGAAAGAGTTAAATCACATTATGTCTAAGCAAAAATGTCTAGAGTAGCTATAATATTAGACAAAGTAGACTGCCAAGGGGTGTTGCTAGAGACAAAGAAGAACATTTAATATTTATAAATCAATTTTAAATTACACAATAGAAATTAATGTATACATTCTCACAAAAATGCATATGCTAAGTCAATGAAGTCCTAATGGGTACTTGCTACTTGCTATATGACGCCATTTGCATGATATTCTGCAAAACACTAGATATATAAGGAAGATTATTGACTGACAGAGATTAAAGGAAGTGGAAAAGTTGACTATGCAGTTTTGTGGAAATATTTATATCTTGTTTGTGGTAGTAGTTACATGCTCATATGTGCTTATTAAGACTTAGAGTCCTGTATGCTAAAAAGGGAAATATTTTTCTGTCTCTATTTAATGCCTTAATATATGTGACTTTAAAAAGTGTATAACTATAATATTGTATGGTTTCAAGTTTTTTGAAAAAACATGGGATAGAGGTTGCTGTATTATGTTGGTTAGGGAATAATGACAAGAAAAATGTCTGTAACTTTGTCATACAAGTGCAGTTAAAATATTTTTGATTCAGAGTTGTTTGAATACACAGATTGGGAACCAGAGTATACAGATAGCTAACTATATATTGTAAAAGGCATAACTTCCTATCTGGGAGATATAGACAGATGTCAACACAGTGTTTAAATTGGAAAAGGAAGAGAAAAGACAAGAAATTCATAAATTTACTAATACATATCACATTGATTAATTAAGATAACTATAAATGCTTAATGATTTATTAATATTTGCAAATTGTAGTAGTTGTCTTAAGTTTTTTAATATGTAACTTTAATTTATCTGTCTACCTTCATGTACAGGATAAGAAATTTATATAATAATTTTAATTTTTCCCTCCTCATTTTCTTCTGTTATGCTACTGTGGTCATTCATTGTGTTTGTATACATGATAGAAAGCCCTAGTACAATAGCTGTTTTTCTTTTTGATAGCATATTTTCTATTTTTGTTTGAAAAATGAGTATTTTACATACATTTTTATTTTAACCATTTTTGATGAATGCCTTGAAATTTTTTGAGTGGATCCAAACTAATGAATAGTAGCGTAATTTTCCCCCAATGTTTTAATACTCTTATTGGTGCATTATAGTCTCACATCATAATGTAGTTCGTTGTGGTAGTGACATCAATGCACGCATAACTGGGTGAGTTTTCCCTCGGCTCCCTCCCCCCTCCAACCCGTCTCCCTTCCCCATGCAGGGTGCTGAGGTTGGCACTGGTATTCTCACATGTGTACATAATGTCAGTGGAAGGGATACCTTCATTCATCCTCCCTCTCTTTATTTCCCCTCTCTGGACTACATTTCTGGCTCCAGGGAAGTTTCTCCTCCATTATCTCGAGTCCCTCCTGTATCTCAATTACTGGCTTGCTTCTGTATGAAAGAAAAATATGACCCTCTACTTTCTGTGACTGGCTAATCTCACTTAGCATAATGTTCCCCAGGCCCATCCAGTATCCTGAAAATAAAATCATTTGGTTCTTTTTATGACAGACTAGAATTCTATTGTGTATATATACCATAATTATGTAATCCATTCATCTGTTGATGGATACCTAGGTTGGTTCCATAATTTGGCTATTATGAATTGTGCTGCTATAAACATGGATATGCATACATTACTATGATTTTATGATTTCATTCCCTTTGGAAAGATAACCAGGGGATCTTAGGTGGAACCAGTCCCAATTTTCTAAGGAATTTCCATGTTGATATCCATAAAAACTGCATTAATTTACAATCTCATCAACAATGTAGAAGAGTTCCTATTTCCCACATCCTTGCCAGCATTTATTGTTGTTTGACTTCTTGATGATTGCCATTCTAATTGGGGTTAGATGGAATCTGAGTGTAGTTTTGATTTCCATCTCCCTGATTGCTAATGGTGTTGAACATTTTTTTACGTATTTATTGGTCATTTGTATCTCCTTTTGTAGAGTGTCTACTTAGTTCAGTTGCCCATTTCTTGATCAGTTTATTTTTTTTGTCATAAAATTCATATGGAGAAACAAAAGAACAAGAATAGCCAAAGCAATTCTCAGCAATAAGAAACATGCAGGAGGCATCACAATTCCTGACTTCAAATTATATTACAGATCTATAGTAATAAAAACAGCAAGATATTGACACCAATCAGACACATAAGCCAATGGATCAGAATAGAAGACAAGCAACAAAATCATACATTTATATAGCCAATTGATTTTTTACAAAGATACCAGCATATATGTTGGAGAAAAGACAGCCTTTTCAGCAAATAGTGTTAAGAAAACTGGTTTTTCATCTTTAGAAAAATGTAATGAAATCTTTACTTCTTACGCTGAGCAAGAGTCAACTGGAGCCGGGCGTGGTGGCGCACGCTTGTAATCCCAGCATTCGGGAGGCTGAGACCAGAGGATCCGGGTTCGCGGCCAGCCTCAGCTACCTAGTGAGGCACTCCTCAACTTAGTGAGACCCGGTTTCAAAATAAAGAATACAAAATAGGGCTGGGGGTATAGCTCGGAGGTAGAATGCCCCTGAGTTCAGTCCCCAGTACCGCAAAAAAAAAAAAAAAAAAAAAAAGAGTCAACTGGAGATGGATAAAAGATCTGGAAATTAGACCAGAAACTTTGAAGCAACTAGAGGAGGGCATAGGTCCAAAATTCGAATATATAGGCACAGGTAGAAACTTTATCAATACCACCCCCAAAAGCTCAGCAAATTAAAACAGAAATGAATAAATTGGATGGAATTAAACTAAAAAGCTTCCACTCACCAAAGAGTCTAAAGATAGAGTCTACAGAATGGGAGTAGATCTTTGCAAGCTATTCCTCTGATTGAGAACTAATATTTAGAATATACAAAATACTTAAAAGACCTAACACTAAATATTACTATAATTTTTTAGCCCATAGCACCTCCTTAAATGCTTTTTCTAGTTAAGATCTGATGGCAATGGTTCTCTCAAGTTTGGTTTGTCAAACATTATAAGTACTGTATGCATGTATGCCTCTATCACCCTACAATTCATCACAATGTATGATTATAATACCCCAATAGAAAAATCATTGTGCTATGTGCTTTAAAATTATTTTACTGAGTATAGATCTCTGGGTTGCCACTCTATTTTTGTTTAATAATTTAAAGATGTAAGTTAATTGTCTTTTAGCTGCATAATTTCTTATATAATCTTTTCTATAATTTTTCTTTGCTCCTCTGGATATATAGAATTATCTTGTGCTTTAGCCAGAATTTTCTCAATGTTTCTGCTTCATCCTCATATTTTGAACTACCCCCTACACTTATGTCACAGAAATGATCTCTTTCATTGTTTTGCCTCTCATTCAGCAGGAAAAAGTCTGTAGTTTCTTATAATTTGGTACTTGTCGCCAGGTGGCGAAGTCAATGATGCTATTTCCTTGGTTTTTCATATGCATTTATTGGTCTCAGTGATCTTTCTTCACCATACTTTGAAAGTTAAAATCTATATCTTTGATAACGCTTGTAGAAGGAGAGGGTTTTTTGTCCCACCACAGCAATTGACTATCTTTTTCTAGGCACATTTTATTTTCTTTTCCTTTTCCAGCCATAATGCTTCTTCACTCATGCCCTTGGAAAAATATAATTTACAGCCCCTACTGGATAAGCTTACAGCTAATGCATTTTTCTGTAGGACATAAGGCTTAGGGTGGTACTTCATTCCTTTTTCAAAGTGTCTTTCCCTTCTTTCAGAATCATACCACCATGAATGTCTTTCTCCAAACCTCTATCCTTCCCCAAGTCTTTCTTAGCAACATAGAGCTTGATGAGGTACATTTCTATGGTTGGGACTCTTTTGGTACTGAGGCCTCCAGGAGCTTTATACTCATACACATTTTTTGTGTGTAGTACTAGGGATTGAATACAAGGGCATTCTACATCAGAGCTAACACCCCATCACTTTTTACTTTTTGTTTTGAAATAAGGTTGCTCTACATTGCTAAAGTTCTCTATGTTGGTAAAACTGGCCTCTAACCTCTGATCCTATTGTCTCAGCCTCCCCAAGTACTGGAATTATGGGCATGCACCACCATGTGTGACTACACTTCTTCATTGTTTTTGTTTTCTTAATTTGTGCAATTTAATTAAACAGGATAATGGGTTTCATTGTGGCATATTCATACATGAAAATAACATGTTTTTATAATATCCACTCCTTATTACTTTTCCTTTCCCTCCACAACAAACCTATTCTCTAATATTCTCTCTTCTATTTTCATGTTTTTTTTCTTGTTATACTAGAATCCATGTATGATGACAAACATTTTAGTGTCTTTCTTTTTTTAATTATTATTCATGCATTGTAAGCAAACATCTTTGTTAGGTACAAATTGATAATGACATATGTGCCCACATTTCTCATTTGACCCCTTCCCCAAATTCCCACCTCACTCCCTTGCCCTCCTCCCTCTCAAGTTCAGTTTAGTGAGTAACCTTCATGTAAATTAGGGTGTCCCCGCCCCCCGTCCATCGCTTTTGGTTAAATCAACTTCTTTGTTTATCAAGGATCTCTCCTTTTCCATCTGAAGACCCTCTTATGCCCCATCTTCTCCCTAGCATCTGCATATTAGGGAGAACATATGCTTCCTTACTATTTGTGAGTGGCTAATCTCACTTAACATAATGTTTTCCAGTTCCATCCATTTCCCTGCAAAGAACATGATTTTGTTCTTCTTTATGGCTGAGTAAAATTGCATTGTGTACATATCCTATAGTTTTGTAATCCATTCATCTGTCGATGGACATCTTGGCTGCTTCCATAGTTTGGCTATTGTGAATTGTGCAGCTATAAACATAGATACACATACGTTGGTCTGACAGTTTGGTTTCCATTCTTTTGGGTAGCCACCCAGAAGTGCTATTGCTGGATCATATGGTAGGTTCATTCCCATTAGTCTGAGGATCCTCCGTACTGTTTTCTAAAGTGGTTGCACTAGTTTGCAATCTCACCAACAATGTATTAGAGTTCCCACTTCTCCACATCCACGCCAGTGATTGTTATTCATGCTTTTGATGATTACCATTCTGATTGGGGTTAGGTGAAATCTCAAGGTAGTTTTGATTTGCATCTCTCTGATTGCTAATGATGTGGAACATTTCCTCATACATTTATTGGCCATTTGTATTTCTTCTTTTGTGAAGTGTCTATTTAGATCCTTTGCCCATTTTTGATTGGGTTATTTGTTTTCTTACCTGTGATTTTTCTTGAGTTCTTTGTATATCCTAGATATTAGACCTCTATCCGAAGAGTAACTGGCAAAAATCATCTCCCACTCTGTAGGCTCTCTGTTGAGGTTATTGATAGTTTCCTTTGCTGCACAGAAGCTCTTCAGTTTAATGCAATCCCATGTATTGATCTTCCTGAGGGTTGCTTTTGCTTTGGGGGTCCTGTTGAGAAAGTTTTTTACCTGTGCCTATGTGTTGAAGTGTTGGTCCTATGCCTTCTTCAAGTAACTGCAAGGTCTCTGGCCTAACTTACATGTCTTTGATCCACCTTGAGTTGACTCTTGTGCAAGGTGAGAAAGTGGGATTTATTTCCAATTTCCTGCATATGGTTAGCCAGGTTTGACAACACCATTTGTTAAAGAGGCTATCTTTTTTCCAGTGTATGTTTTTGGCTCCTTTGTCAAAAATCAGTTGACTGTAAGCCTGGGGGTCTGTTTCTGAGTCTTCTATTCTGCTCCGTTGGTCTATGTGTCTGTTTTTGTGCCAATACCATGCTGTTTTTATTACTGTGGCTTTGTAGTAGAGATTAAAGTCAGTTATTGTGATACCTCCTGCATGGTTCTTGTTGCTAAGAACTATTTTGGCTATTCTGGGCTCTTTGTTGTTCCCAATGAATTTAAGGACTGATTTTTCTCTGTGAGGAGTGACCTTGGTAATTTAATTGGTATTGCATTGAATCTGTAGATCACTTTTGGGAGAATGGCCATTTTGATATTTATTCTCTGTATCTAAGAGCGTGGAAGATCTTTCCATTTTCTAAAGTCTGAGACAGAGTGATCACAAGTTTAAGGCCAGCAGGTGTTGTTGTTCATATTTTTTATGATTGCCATTCTGACTGGAGTTAGGTGAAATCTCAGGGTAGTTTTGATTTGCATCTCCCTGATAGCCAATGATGTGGAACATTTCCTCATACATTTATTGGCCATTTGTATTTCTTCTTTTGTGAAGTGTCTATTTAGATCCTTTGCCCATTTTTTGATTGGGTTATT
>PVLC010013488.1:0-41586 GCA_004027655.1 Graphiurus murinus | reverse complement strand
TATTGTGCCATGACAATGGTGATAGTGTTTATGATTTCTGTATCCTAAGAAAATTAAAGTTAATTCATAAAATTGGAAAGGCAGCTAATTAGAGGTTGTCCAAATATTCTCTAAGTGCTGTAAGTTTTGGGGATTCATAAGTTTTTAGTTTGGTTTTAAGAATACATTTTTTTTCTGGTGCCAGCAGCATATATTATTGTTCATTGAGATATTCAGCAATTTGTTATTGATTGGCTATATCACATATACTTGAAAGCTTGAGCTATGCTTAGCCACTGACTCCTTATTTCTCTGGTAAATTACTCACATACTATTAGATCAAAACTAATTCTTTAGTTGTTCAATTATATTGGGCATTTGCATTTCCAATATTTTCCTTAGAGAAAAATGCAAAGAGGAAGTTTAATGTACTCTAAAAGTAAGTGTTAATACTAAAATGGATTGACTTTTACTATCATAAAACTAACTGAGATTAAAGTATAACAAATCATCTTAATTTAACAATCAATTTATTATCTATTTTAAGTGATTTCAATTTGGCATCAGCAAATAGGTTGGTCAACAGGCAAGCGGCTATAATCATTCCTGCATAATTAAAACAAAAAGATTGTCCAAGAGTTTATAGTAAGTATAGCCTAGAATAAAAAATTGACATATAAACTATAGACAAATTGTTAGTGATGTTTTAAACAATATTTCATTATATATATGCAGCTGTTGAACTATTTTATGAAAGAAATGACAATTGAATAAATACTTAAAATATACTCAGTGCTGGAATAGTTTATAATAATTTTAACATAACCTTAGTAATGGCAAAAAATTTAAAATTTTAAATATTATTACTGAGAAAATTTGTTGTTTACCAAACATATAATACATGTCAAAGGGAGCTTTATTTTCTGTCATGGAAAGTAATTGATATATTACTACTATAAAAGTATTTGTGTTTCATATATATTATTTTACCCTAAATGCATAATAATAGACACTGTAGAAAAATAAAAAATCAAATATGACAATCACTAAAAATACCTTATCACTTTTAGTCATTAATTTTCTATATTTAGAAATATTCAATATAAAGTCTCTCACTATTTAATAATAGATCATAAACAATCCCAAGAAAGTAGAATCAAGATTTGATGGTAAATATATCTTGTAAACTTTGAATTAAAATTTAAGTACATTCCCCTCATTTACCTTAAAATAATATTAGTATTTTAAAATGTTCTATTGTATTTAAGTTATCTTGCTTAAACATCACAGCAGTCCTATGAGGGAAGCAGAACAAGTGTTAAACATCAAGTGTGAAAATGAATTAAACACAAACTTAGATGTTTAAAGGCCTCTTCTTGGTTATTAATAATAAACATGAATTATAAACATCAAAACTTGGACTGGAACTCAGTCCGAGTTCTTGTTTTATATACTTTGCTTCATATTACTGATTACACAGACATAAGCTACTCAAAATTATAGATTTTATTTCATTTTCAAAGGGGAGTAGAACAGCTTTTGATTTCACTTTGGCCTCCATATTGAGTATTCCTTTCATAGCTAATGACACCTCTAATTTCCAGGGGCTGCTGTTTCCCATTTTGTGCTCCATTCCCCATTATACTTTACTCATTTCCACTGAATAAATGTACATTTAGTAAATAACAGAAGCATCCAAGAAATGAAATCATATGAGAAAGAAATTCAGGTAAGAATGATATAATGAAAACTACTTCCTCTTTTTACACCATTAGACCATCTTTTGTCATTGTTTCCTTGTGTTTTCCCCTTCACTTTGAAATCCAATTGAAGAAAATACCAGGAGAGGATAAATGTCTGTTAATACTGGCTATTTACTCAATTATGTGATGGCAAAATTTTGTTCTAACCTCCCTTAATTTAGGGGATAAGAGGTCCAGAGGAGGCAATTCTTTACAGAAAGATGTGACTGTATACCATAATTCAAGAGACAAGAAACAGAAACTGTTCCAGTATAGAGAACTCTAGCTCTTGTAGGCTCTCTTTTGTTTTGACTGTCTTCACTCATCACATTTTTAAGAAATTATTTAAGATTATCTTATTAATCATATATTATAATTTGGGTGCAATTTTTCTTTTCTTTTTAGTTAAAAATAAAACAAGTACTACCTGAGTGTAAAAACTCCTTGTTTTTACACTCAGGTAGTACTTGAAATATTTGATTTGCATAGGGAATTCCCAATATTGAAGAAATAGAGCACTTAGTAACTGTATGTCTGAATTTCCCCAAATTCTCCATCTATGTAATACTAGACTTTTTGGATTATAGTAATGCAAAACAACAACAAAAAAAAAGCCTACATGTTTAAACCTACCTACACTCTTTATTTTCTCTAAAAAATTCTAATAGCATATAAGTAAACTTCTCTTTAATTTTCCCCTTCCCCTTGTCTTTTTGTTACCTGAATTCTAAGTTTAGCAGAGTCAGTTAAAATCTGAATGTGATGAGAAAGATTTTTGTCTCTACAAAAATAAAATTAAATTCTTTGAAAATATTCAATAAAAGCAATTGTTAAAAATAGTGAACAAAATTGTCATTTGTAGGAAAATGGATGGAACTAGAGAATGTTATGTGTAGTCAAATCAACCAGTTTCAGAAAGTCAAGCATTGTATGTTTTCTCTCATATACAGAAGCTAGAGAGAAAACAGGAAAGAAAAAGAACTTCATGACAATGAGACTAGTAGAATAATGGAAGGGGATTGGGAGAAGAGAAAGGAAAATGGAAGCTTGGGGAAGGAATCAGAACAAATAATATTATGCCCATTTGTAACGGTATCACTAACAACCTTACTAGCATGTACAGAGAGGGAGAAAAGAGGTGGCAGGAGGGAACCACACCAATAAATGTTGTGTGCATGTATGAATGTATCAATTTGACTCTCACTACAATGTATAATTATACTGCACCAATGAAATTCTAAATAAGAACTCGAAAATAGTGACGTTTAACTAGATATGGATGTAATAACTAAAAATATTTGTAGGAAAATAATTAAAATTTAGCTATACACTACACTTAATTTGGAAGTTCTAGTCATTGAAAGTTTGGTCATCTCAATGGGAGCTGAAAGTGGTACGAGAAAGATAATATTGAACTTGAGTCTTTAGTCCTGTTTACTAACAAAAGACATTGGACAGATCTTTTAAGACTGGCATATGAACCTGCAGTTACATACTTTAAATAAAAACAAAATATTTAGGGTATGCATGTGATAAATTACTTTTGGATTAATATAATCTTTACCTTATTTTATAAGGTGTTCCTTAAGGAAACATATGCCATGGAGAAAATGTTATAAAATTAATGTCTTCAAATAATGAAATCCTAAGTAAATATGTACCTTTCACCATATTCATGTAGAGGAATTAAAATCATCTTGTATCTAGAATCTTTCAGAAAAATTTGTGCTGATGTGGTAAAACATTTTATGATTAAGCTTTTGCTTAAACTTTATTTTTTAAATCCAAAAGAATTATTTTAGTGATAGTCTGCTTCTAGACTCGTTTGTCATTCTTTTTCATTTCCCTTTCAGAAAGGAATGTTATTACCCAATCTGCATGTAAATGTCAGCTTTTAAGAATATTGGCTTTCTTACTGTATGATGAAATAATGGATCAAATATGAAGTTTTATTGAATTCCAGTAGGAATTCATTTAAAATATTTAATATTAAAATATTCTAATTTGAGCAATTGTTTAATACCAGTGCTAACATCTGCAGTACATTTCACTGGGGCCAGTTAGCAGAATACCTTACAGGGTAACAGAGGAACAGAGTTAGTTAGAGATGCCCTTACATAAGGGCATCCCTAAAGTAAGCTTCTTTGTTTTGAATCACAAATTTGCTGCCATCTAAGTGCAACTTTGGGCCAATTGCTTATCCTCTCCTGTGCCAGCAGTGCATGTGTTATAGAATTGCCATGAGGATTTGTTCGTATAAAATTTGTGTATCACTTAAACCAGTGCCTGGCTCACTGTAAGTGCTTAGTAAATATTGATAAATTATTACATATTGTTTGCCTATTCAGCTCATATAATTTAATGAGTGAGAAGAGAGTTCCAATTAGAAAATAGGTTTCCTGCACATTAGTGTACCAATAGAGAATCTGTATAGTTTGGATTTGCAATGTCCCCCAAAGCTCCTGTGCTGGAAAAATGTCCCCAATGCATCAAGGTTCAGAAGTGGACATGGCTGGATGAGGTGGGTCACTAGGGGTATGGTTTTAGGAATTGTGTATGTCCACAGCTTCCCTTTCTCTGTTCATGGCCACCATGATGTGAGCCAGGTCATTCCACCATTGTCACCATAGTATATGCCTTCAAGCTGGCCATCTGGACTAAAATTTCTGAAACCATGAGCTCCAGTAATCCTTTCCTCCTCTAAATTATTCTTGTTGGGTATTTTGGTTGCAGTGAGGGGAAAGCTGATTAAAACAGAATCAAATCTGGGTTTTGGAGAAGCCAAATATGAAGGGTCTCCCTTTACCATCTTTTAGGGCCTTGTATCAATTTTTAGCTCTCATATTCCAGTATGATTTAGATTCACTTCCTAGATGATTGACTTTAGGCAATATACTTAGCATCTCAAAAACAAGTGTTGTTAAAATGAGGATGGGTCCATACATCTTAGTGTTGTTCTGTGAGTTAAGAGAGAAGTTATACAAATGACTAGTGGATGATCGATCGGATTTTGTTGTTGTATTCATTTTGTTATAGCTAGTTGTTTTAGAAAATCATATTAAATTAGAAAAAAGAAGCAATTGTAGAAGGAAAAATTATATGATGAAAATTGGAAGAATTAGGAATGAGAACTGAAGAAGAACAAGAGGTAAACAATAGCAAAAGATAAACTTTGCCAGTATAGCAGTTTTAAGTAAGTTTTATTTGTGCCTCTTTGTTGTCAAAGAACACTTATTATTCTTCTCTGTGTTCCTGCTCTTGTGATAGTCCATCATGTAATCCCAGTACCTGGGAGGCTAAAACAGGAGGATCTCAGCAATTTAGCAAGGCCCTCCACAACTGAGACTGTTTCAAAATAAAATATAAAATAGGGCTGGGGGGTATATACCAGAGGTAAAGTGTCCTTGTGTTATATCCCCAGTACCAAACACACACACACAAACACACATGCAAACACAAGTGCACACCATACTCAGGCTTTAGAAGGGTATAATGAGATGTAATTTTTTTTCATGTTTAGACTCCCTTTCACAATAGGCTCAATACACTGAGAATCTTCCCTATGTCACAGAGATGTAATAAAATAGGAAAATTGAGATGCAGCCTTTAAATACTACAAACCTTTATAATAATTTAGGTGATAGCTTTATGACCCCAAAATATGTCTTCATGTGCTACAAAAAGTCATAATTTGACAGTGTACAGAAAAAAAGGGTGTTTGAGGAGTAAATGGCAAAGATATTTCATGGCTTTAATGGACAAAAAGAAAGAAAACAGTACTATAGAGGGGTTAGGTTTTTTTTTTTAGGTGTTATGTAGATTCACACCCACTTTATCTTTACCTGATAACCATCTCTTCAGGAAGCAGATTGTTTCTCTGAGATGTCTTTAGTACCTAGCACAGGTGTCTGAGTTAAAGCTAACTGAAGTGAACTGACATGAATTACAATCCATAGCTCTTTGTTTTTAATGCAATTTTCTAATGCTAATCTTATAGATTTGACAAACGCAGTCAGACCAGCAGACCAGAGTAGTTAACTTTGGCTTGATAAGACCTTGTCATAAAAATTATTTATTTTATTTTGTCAGAGTTCAGGTCACATAATACAAACAGGAAAACAAAAACAGTTAAAATATGTAAGAATAAGAATGTTTGTAGGTCAGTAGACAAACCTATTTTATGTTGAGGTACACTTGGTAAAGACTTTCCATAATTTATTCTTCCTTGTGATCCTCAGAATAGCTCAATGAAATATGCGGCAAGAATTGTAAAATAAAAGAGATAAAATAACCAAGGTCATGTAGCTTTTTAGTAAGCAACCTGATGTAAGACTTTTCACTTCTTATTCATGGCTCTTTTCATAAAACTAAAAAAGCAGTAGGTGAATTTTAGTGTCCAAATATACATGTTAGTGCATCTGGGATTTAATACAGATTATTTTTTAGTTATTGGATATTTTAACATTTAAATTTTTAATACTTTTATTGGTGCATTATAGTTTTACATCATAATGTAGTTCACAGTGATAGTGACATACATGCACTCGGCACTTGGTGGGCTTCCCCCTTAGCTCCCTCCTCACCCCCCTCCCTTTCCCACCCAAGATATTGAGATTGGCCTTGGTATTCTCACATACATAACATCAGGGGAACTGTTTCCTTCATTAGTTCTCTCTCTTCTCCTTCCCCAGTACCACCTCCTTTAACAACTAACATAGTTATATTTGCTTCATGTTCATTACAACTTATATTACGTATAAACATGTAGTCATATGACTGCCCTTTGGTGTTCAAGATCATAACTAATTTATTTCATAAGTACCCATTGCATATTTATGTATAATCATGTCTTCTTTATTTCTGCTCTATTTTCCCTCATACTTAACATTTTAAAGCTGTGATAATCAAACACTGTGTAGCCATGTTAGTTTCTCATAATCTTAATGGAGCTGCAAGGATTTGGTGAATGCACAGATACACACACAGCTCCCTTCTTCACTTTTGAAACTTCACTGCAGACTTTCTTTGTTTTCATATTATTGATATTCTGAGCAAGCTGGTTCTACTGTGAGTGTCTTGAATGTAAGGATGTTTAGCATGATGGCCTTTATCCACTTGATACCAGTAGCACCTATTCCCTGAGTTCTGAGTACCAAAAAGGTATTCAGCTATTGTCAAATACCGCCTTGTAGGCAAAATCATCCCCACTTGAAAATCACTCAGTCATAGCCATTCAATGGCCCTTAATTCATGGATTATGGATTTTAAAAATGTACATGGAAAAAGATTTAGGAGAGATAGAGAATATTTTAGGAGAATATCTGTTTGTGAACTCTTACCATCCTCAATTTAGGACCCTTCAAACTTTTTACTTTTTCTCTCCCATAGAGCAATAACAAAAATATACTTTTTACACATTAGAGACGTTCGTATGTGGTTTCTCTGCAAAGAGTTCAGAGATTTATCTATGGGAAATGATATTTACATATGTAAAGTCTAGATTTTCATTCTTTATGGACTTAGAATATTATTTGGCGTCTGTAAGTTTCATTCCAGCAGAAGCATGGTCAGGTCACTGTAATAGCCACGTATTATCATTAACATCCCTCAGTCCTGGGGAGATAGAATAGGCACAAACCAGTGAGTAGGAAGGAGATGCTTCTTTGTTATCTAGAAATAGGCATTAAGTGGCTTCTCCCATTATATTTATTCATGATAGAAAAATTGCTACTTTATAGCAAATGATGGGAATGTAAATAGATTTAAAATATATATGGAGGAGGGACATATGAACAAAGGGGTCATTATCAATATGGAATTATATATATATATATATTTATAAAACAGTGATGTAATAGATTATCATTTATTAAGTGCTCTCTATTTGTCATGCACAATGTAAATCAATTTATAAATATATTTATTTTTTCCTTCAATCCTCATCAAACCTTCTAAGAAACACTACTATGTGATATTCTTAACTGTTTGGCCAAAGAAAACATGGACAAATAAGTTAAACCACAGGTCCTAATTTAAGTTTGAATAAATGTTTGACAATTTTAGAATGGACTCTATTAATCAAGATCTTATATTGATTTTATATACATATTACATTTTTTCTTATCAGTTAATTTATATCTCAATATTTATGGTTAATGTGTATTATTTTTAATTGTGTAAACAAAATTTGATAGATAATAAAGGTTGCTAAATTTCTGCCTATGCACAGAATATATTCTAGCTTTTACATAAATTTTAGCTCATGAATTTTCTTCTTCTGTGAACTGCAATAATGAAATAGATGTTAGAAAACAAATTATGTCTGATATTTGTAAAGTAATGAAGTTACATGGTTAGGGTAATTATAAATCATAATTCTATTTTAATTTCAAATGTGTATTTTCTACCTCCTCATTAATTTAAACTAGATAAGATGGATAAACAAACAAAAAGCACATTTTTATTTTCTCTGTTGAGAGTGGGGTGAAGGAAAAGGATCTGGCCAGCTGGTGCAGAGTTACAATTTACAGTAAATCGCAGTGAAAACAGACTTGTTTGGAATCTCCAGCTGGATGAGCATTGTGTCAACACTTTGGTGATATTTCTTTATGATATCATGTTAGTCTAAAGAGCACTTAGCAGATACTAATTATCATCTGGTGAACACTCTTCATTCAAAGAGGTGAAAATCTATCTCGTATGTGCAATGCATGCAAACTGGTTAACCTAACCTTCACACTACTAAGACAAGAGTGTAGGTGCAAGCAAAACATATTCTGCATTGTCCTATAAAATATGTTTCTCAGTGAGTAGATCTAAGTTTCTTTTTTTATTTTTATTTTATTCTTTTTTTATTGGTGCATTGCAATCATACATCTTTGTCAGATACAAGCTGGTAAAGGCATACATATACACATTTCTCATTTAACCCTTTCCCAATTCCCACCCCACTCCCTCACGCTCCCTCCTCCTCAAGTTCAGTTTAGTGATTGACTTTGATATGTTTGTGAAAGTACATCATGTGCATTAGGGTGTTTCCCCCATCACCTTCAGTTAAGTCACCTTCTTTGCTCACTTAAGGTTTAGGTAGATCCAAGTTTCTATTATTTTTATTAAGTTAATTGAAAAATTTACATCTTCATTACATTTTATGATACTGTACAACTACTGCAAAAAATGCAACATATAAACTTTTAGATTGGTCTTAAGTTTATTTTTAAATTATTATTTAATTGAGGGCATGAATAACAATGTTTGTACATTTCCATGGAGGCTTTAATGATTTAAAATTAGGATGTCATGTGATGGTAGGATTCTGGGGAAATTAAAAGACTACACATGGTATGCTGACTTTTTATTATAGTCTGAGCATCCACTTATGTATTCCTTTAATATATATTCAATTCCTAATACATGGTAGGTGTATTTTTTTTTGGATTTTTTTATTTGTTGATTTTTGTGATATTGTGGACTTAACTCAGGGGCATTATACCTCTGAGCTATACTCTTGACCTCACTAAATTTCTGAGGCTAGCCATCAACCTGTGATCCTCTTATCTCAGCCTCCCAAGTACTGGGATTACAAGCATGCATCATCACACCATCTTATATGGTAGTTTTATAACTGTCATTTCATCTTGCTGGAAATAATGAGTGTTAATGAATTTGATACAAATTACCACCATATTATTTATTATTTTATGTAGATTATTTGCAAGTGAAATGTTCTCCACAATAAACAAAATTTTATTAATGAATGTTAGATAAGTGTACTAAAGAGACACTTAGCTTACCTGTACTAACTAGGCAAAAATAGTCTTGCTCACTATAATTTTCCATAATATGTCCATTTAATTTCTGATCATTTTTCATGGTATGTCCATTGCACTTCAGATCCTACTACTTGTGACTTACTAAAGTAGAATTGATAGTTTAACATAATGAAAGATTGTGTCAGGATTTGAGAAAACAGAAAAAATTATGTGGATAATGGGAAAAAAGATACAAGATACTAAAAGGTAGATAGATATAGATGAATTTATACTAAATCTATGGAGTTGAATGTATAACTCACCCCAGGGGATATCTGAAGTAATAAGAATGTCTATAAAAATGGGAAACAAACAAGAGACTAAACAAACAAGAGATTTAGTTTTTCTTATAATTATATGAAAAGAAAAAACAGCATTTTATGTAAAATTTATCAGTATTTTACTGGCAATTTAAAAAGGTTGGACCCTATGTGAATATCCTGCTTTTTCATAGAATGTATAGAAAATGGAAGCTAAGGTATCATTTGTGAAAACTCAAAAGCTTTCAGAACTTTTGCTTGATGAATAGAAAGGCAGCAATATTCTTTTTTCATTCATTTTGTCTAGGCTTCAAGTGTTCTTCGAGTGTCTCCTAAAAACATACATTTCTACTAAGGTATTGAGCAAAAATTATACAGCACCTTGCCCATTAGAGGAAAATTTGATTGTAGCAACAATAAATATATCTGTGAAAGAGTTATTGTCATACTACACACCAAGTACATCATAAAAGCATTGCATAATACTTAAATCCAGAAACAAGAAAGGGAATACAATATAGAAAAGTAGAAATGTTGTAAGATTCAAGGAAGATTGTGAGTTATATATAGGATTTGGATTAAGAAAAAATATATTTCAATCTAAGTGCTGTTAGAGTAATTCATCCAACAGTGCTTTAGAAACTTTTTCGGCTTTGGGAAAATCCATCGAAACCACTCCAGGTTTCGTTTTCTATCTATAAAATGGTGGAATACAATTTGTTTTCTATCACTGAAAATTTCTTATCAAATTAATCTTTCATCTCAACTTTAGCTAGTGTCTCTTTGCTGATGATTTTTTCTCTTACCAAAACATCCATGATCGGGTCCTAATTTCCTAAATCCCCCTCTTTTTATATCATGGAATCAGCATTGCTATTCTTTGCCAATGTGCTGAAATACAAATAATACTTCTATTGATTCCAACTAAAGGCATTCATCATTAGATTAATTTTTCCTGTACTTTATTTCTTATATCCTTTCAATTAATATTGCCTTTGTTATCTCTCACAGATTTCCCATTCTCTTTTCCAATGATAACACAATGTTTCAGTTTGTATCTCTTCCGGAGGAACACTTACTTATTCCTAGAATATTTTTCTGTATCTGTCTTCATGTTATCTTCTCTGGTAGCTGAATGGAAAAGACTCATATTTGGCTATGTCCCAAGGTATGGCATAGAGATTAATATAGTAAAGCTAAGATGAGTGTTGACTTATTATTTAATCCTTCTTCAGGCTCATTGTCACTCCATAAAAGTATTTTGATTCTGTTATTCGATCTGAAATTCGTTGTCTGACTTCTCTGCCTGAACTTCTGGGCATCTAGCCTAATGATATGGAAATATTTCCTAGAGAGCCCCAAAGCATCTTAATGTGAACTTTTCAATTCTTCAAGTATTTTCAAAAGAGAGAAAATGAAAATGGAACTATTAGAGCTTCTTTGTTGATAAAGAGGAAGAGATGATGGATGAGGCAAAAGAACATTATTGTTCAAAACCTTAAAATACACAGCAGATCATATTCAGTATAAGTTCTGAATCTATGTTATCAGATAATTTGAACAATTTACACATATTCAGGTTCATAGAATCCAATGTGGGAAACCTTCCCAATATGTATACTGGTCCAATTATTGCTTGAGGTAAAAAGTCCTTTGAAGTAAAACAACAACAAAACTAGCTGAAAATGTATACCCTTCTTAAATGTTATAATTTGTATATAGAATGTCTTCAGGAAAAGCTCATGTATTCTCAATGTAAAAATGTTTAGAGATGAAACAATTGGATGAGGGCTCAGTAGATAAAATAATTGATGAATTAATAGTTTGAATAGATTTGCTGGGTGGTAAAGTAGGAGGTCACTGGGCATGGTCCGTGGTTCCTTCCTCTGGCTCTCTCTTTCTCTCTCTCTCTCTCTTTCTCTCTCTCTCTCTCTCTCTCTCTCTCTCTCTCTCTCTCTCTCTCTCTCTGCTTCTTGCCACCATGAGCTGAGAGTAACTTTTCCTTCACCATAGGGTGCTACCATGATGTCTGCCTTGGAGTCATCTGACTATGAACTGAACCCTCTACAACCTCTGTAACCATGAGCTCAAATAAACCTTTCCTCTTCCAAGTTGTTTCTGTTGGGTATTTTTGTTACAGCTATGAAAATGCTAACTAAAACAATAGGCAACACCAATTGATTGTTCTTTCATAATGCATTTGCTTCTAAACATAGAAAAATTTACTTCACCCTGAATATACCATTTATAATTAACAATCTGAACATGGTGTGATGTTATATCATGTACTATTAAAGCTATAAACGAATCTACTACTTACTGAAAATCATGTTCTACTTTCAGGAATTTGTATGTAATAGAGCTCAAAATGGAAATGCATTCTGATGAATTTAGAATAACCAAAGAAACATTAAATTGAGATTCTCCTCTCTGTTTTTCCTTTTCTCATCTTCTTTCCTCCTCCATTTTCTTTCTCTTTTTTACACATATACAGGCACTTCTCCTCCTCTGCACATTTTTCTAAACTATAGAGTAACTTTAAAGTCACAGAATATAGTTACTGAGGAAAGAAAGCAACAATCATGTCACAGACATATTATAATTATTGAGATTTGAGTATATCAAAACAAATTTGTAGTTCTAGGATGTGGTATACTCATACTTGAAATGTTTTTTTCAGCTATGGGAGGAACCTGACATGAGATCAAATGGTATAAAATATTACTTTTCAGATAAACTCACTGACTTCTTTAGCCAAACATTTAAGATATTAAGTTGTACATTTTAATGTAAAAATTCATAAATGAATTCTCCATGAAGATTCAAAGAAAATATAGTCAATAAAAATGTGCTCTTATACTTAGATGACTTCTATAAGCAAAAGACCATGATACCTACACAATAAAAAATAGAGTGCTGAAAACTTTCTAAATCAAAGTCTTTCTATGATTAATCATCTTTTAAAGAGAGTAATATACAAAATTTGGCTGAAATGTATCCTGCAGAACAAAGGGAAATTACTTTGAAGAAATATTGTAAGATATATTTCATCATATAATGAAATCAAACAAAATAGCCTATACTTGTGTTTATCCTTTACGTTGTTTTCATTATATATTTTTGTGAAGTAAATAATTAGTATTGTCTATTAATTGATTATTATATTAATGTACTACTACTACTAATATGGTTCATTGGAAGAATAACATCTACCTAATTCATGAAGAATATTGTGGTTAAAATAATCCCTTGCTTCAAAAAGCAATTTAAAACTAGTATAAAAAAGGTATAGTGGTCAGATACATAATAAACCCCCACTGTGGTATCTTATGACCTAACAAGGTATAATATGTTCTTATGCTACTTTTTCCTCCACCTATTCACAGGAGAATTTCTAGTAAATTGGAGTCAATTTTAATGTCCCATTACTCTGCCCACACATTTTCTATTTTGCCAAAGGATCTTCACATAGGCATAAGACGTCCTCTGGTGAATTCGGCTGGGGTTCCCTACAATAAAAGAATTCATGAGTTCATAAATCTTTCAGTCCCTTCAATTTATCTGGAGAGTTATGGATAGCATGCTGGGTAGCAGTACATGGAGCAGATCATCTTGAAAAGTAATGCCATCTCCATAATGTGGAGGTTGCTATTTCCCAGTGGGGTTGAATGTTTAGACTGTACAGATAGGGCCCTATTGCAAATTGCTGCTGGCAGGGAAACTCACATTTTTTTTGGTTTTCATATGACTTTGAATATATTTCAGGACCTGAGATTTTACTTAATTATATAAAAAGAAGCACATGTAATTACTATTAAGGCTCAAATAAAATGGACAAAAGAAAGGAATTTCACTGTGAATGTATCCTTCTAGTATTAAATCCCTTCAATATAGAAAAGTATTACAGGATTCTGGACCTATGAAACTATTTTATGCTCTACAAGTTGTGTTGTGGGCATAATGATGAACAAGAGAGTAGCCTTCTTCATTGACTCATATTGCATATTTTTTAGATTTGATTATTTGTTATTTGAAGGAAAAGATATGTATATCATAGTTAAACAAAATATCATATGCATTTCCAAATAGTCATTTTTTATAACAAGTTATTATTTTTTGTATGAATATCACAATATGCATGCACATGCTAAGGCTTAAATACAGTTTTCTTACTAAGTAGGGAAAAATTAGTTACAATCATAAGGGTGGAATATCAGAATTATACAGTAAAACTGAATCAATAGAATATATGCATATAAGGAGGGAGGATGAGAGAGAGAGAGAGAGAGATTTGTTTGATGAATTGTCTTATGAAACTTTGAAGGCTGGCATCTGTGAAATTTGTAGTGCAAGGTAGCAGGTTGGAGACTTAGTTTCTGTGTTACAGACTTGAGGAATATCCCTTCTTTAAGAGTCTCAGTATTTGCTCTTAAGGTCTTCAACTGATTGGAATTAGCCAATGATGTTCTGTTAGCTTTTTATTGCTGTGACCAAACTCCCTGAAATAAACAGTTTAAAAGAAGGAAAGGTTTACTTAGGTTTATGGTTTCAGAGGTTTCAGTCGATGGTGGTCTGACTCCATTTTTTTGATTTGTGGTAAGGCAGAACATCATGGCAAAAGGGTGTGGTAGAGGGAAGCTATTCGGTTGAAGGCAGCTGGGAAACAGAGAAGAAAGAGTGATAAACTAAGGAAGAGGTCAAGGAAAAGTTATAGTCCACTTGGGTAGTCTCCCAAGGACCCAGTTCATACAACTAGGTCCCACCCCCTAAAGTTTTCACCACCTCTTACTATTGTCCTATCAATGGATTTGTCCACTAATGAACTCAGAGCCCTCTTAATCTAATTCCACAAACTTCCACTTCCTAACATGGCAGCTGTGATGAACAAGCCTTCAGCATGTGAATACTGGGAGAGAGTTTATATACAAACCATAAGAGAGGCCCGCTCCCATTATGCAAGGCTATCTGCCTTCCTCAAAGTCTACTGACCTAAGTGTTAATCACATCCGAGAAATCACCTTCACACCAAAATCTAGGCTGCTGTTTGACCAAAACAATTGAGTGTTATAACCTAGGAAAACTGACATATAAAATTAACCATCACTTTTTAGTAAAAGTCAAGTTCTTATTCCTATTCATATCACTATAGGTCTCAAAAATATTGAAGAAAGATTTTGAGTATAACAAAAAGGAATCAAGTGCAAAATAATAATTGCTTCACTTTTAATGAGAAAGATATCAGAATAAGTCTCTTTTTGTGGCAACATGAGTATAATTCTCTTTATTTACCTTTTCTTCTTTGCTTGGAACTACATTTTTCCTCTCTATCAAACTTATTTAAATTCAATGCAATTTTAACTTCAATATAAATGTTAAGTTTAATTTAATATTTTATGCTCATATTCATCTCTTTCTCTGGAGTAATATAATACCTATAATCTCTTCCACAGAATTTGTTCCTTAGTTCTCCATTAATTTTATTTATCTATCTTGTATTTCATCTTTTAATGTAAACTCCTTTGGGTCAGGAGCTTGGCATCATATTTTTTCAGTAGCATCCTTACTGCCTTGTTCATATTTAGCTCATAATTAGCTACCAGACAATGTATGTGTTATACTTTACCTATCCACTAAGAATGGTGGGATCAATCATAAGAAAAAATATACATGTTTTAGCCCATTTGGGCTACTATAATAAGTGTTACAAAATAACTTTTGAGCAAGAAAAATTTATTTCTCACGGTTCTATTAGCTGGAAAGTCTAAGATCAAGGCTCCAGTAGATTCAGCATTTGGGGAGAACCATGGTTCATAGTTGATGTCTAGCTTTGTATTAACATAGTACAGAGGTGAGGGCCTGTTTTATAAACGACCAAACAATCCCATTCATGAAGGCTCTGTTTCTCTGACATAATCACCTCCTAATGGTTCCACTTTCTAAAACCATCATGTTAATCATTGTTTCAAACTGTGAGTTTTGGAGGACACAAACATTCAAACCTTAGCAATATATTATATTGAATTTGAAGATGTAAAATTAAATTATGTGGTAGCATTCAAGAATAGCTTTCTAGAAAATTTACAATAAGAAAATCAAATAATTTATTTTCCATCCTTTCCACTCTTATAGAATGGGTATTACATAATACCAGATAAAATTCCTCTGTAGTATTATCCCACTTTCTCTTTACTAAAGTACAGTTGTTTCTCAATAAAACTATAAGCACTATCATTTTTATGTAACAGTTACTCCTTAATTAATGCTTATAAATAACAAATCATTAATAGTAAAATTACTTCATGGGATATGACTTTGTAGAGTGTTTCTGCAAGTGCCACAAAGACAAAAGTTGGATGTCTTATTAATAGTTTATAATAGTTTTATTTTGATTATATCTTCAGCCTAGATAAATCATGTGACTCCTCCAGTAAACACTTTTGAGGGCTGTTATGGACTGAATGCTGTTCCCTGAAAAGTTCATATGTTGAATTGCAATACCCAGAGCCTCAGAATGGGGCTATTTTTGGAGATAAGGATTTTTCAGAGGTAATTTATGTTTTAATAAGTTTATTAGCATGGGTCCTATTCCAACATGACTGGTTTCTTTAAAGAAGAAAGATAATGTGAAGTAATGAGAAAACAAGCTTTGTTCTAGGAGCCCAGGAGAGGAGAACAGATTCTTCCCTAGTTGACTTCAGAAGGAATCCATGTTGCTATGCCTTAATCTCAGACTCCCAGGCCCCTGAATGGTGAGGAAGCAAATCTCTGGTGTTTAATCCACTCAGTTTTATGGCAGATTTAGCAAAATAAACTAAGAGTTACCAATGTGTAAGTCATTGTACTGTAGAAAAATGTATGTTAGTAAAAGGACAAATAACATATACTTCTTTAAAGAGCTTTCATATTACCTAGATCTGATTTTATAAAACATACTGAAATTCATTAACTCCTTTGTTAAACCTCAAGAACACTAAAATACATAAGATAGATTTTACAGATAGAAGTGTCAGATCTAAACATTAAGGTTATGTATATTAATTAATTCATTCCCTTATTATATAAAAATAAAGTATGTTGCTAAGGCCAGGCACCAGGCTATGGAATTTTACTCCTTCTGTAGTTTTTTTTTTTCTTTTACTTTTTTAGAGCGAGTCCTAAAGTAAGCATTAATGAAAGTTTCTTAAATTGCTTTTTACCTCAAAAGCAATTGTGAGAATTTAGGTCACAAGGAATGAATTCAAATATGGCATTTTGTTCATGAACAAAGGAAGATATCTCGAACTCTTCCTTTATTATAAAAAAACACTCTTTACATTTTCAATTTTTAAAGCTTTTTATTGCACACATTTTAAATATACAAAAATAATCAAAATAATATAATGAATTTTCATGTGCTCATTACTCAGTTTCAGTAATTATCAGCATTTTCCAATCTTGTATGCTATAGGTGTATACATTTTCCTATTGCTGAAATATTTTGTAATACATCCTGCATATAATATTCAGTCATCCACAAATTACTTTAGGAAAATATTACCATCACACTCAGCAGGAAATGTTAATGAAAACTTTGTATTATCAGCGCAATCTTAAAATCAGCAAAAGTATGGCTATCAGATATTACATGATTCTTTATATGGTGAAAGAAATAGTATTCAATCCTAAAGATTAAGTAATCTTGACAAAACCAATGAACCTGAGTCTTTTCATACCTCTATATCTAATTAGCTATTTATAGGAAATAGAGGTTGTAGAAGACAATTTTAAATGAAACCATGATGACACAGAATATGTTCAAAATATCTATTGCACAACATGACTAATAGTTAATATAACCATGACTTCAATCAATAACAATGTGTTATATTCTTGAAAATTGCTAAGAGAGTAGTGTTTAAGTGTTCTTACCACAAATTATAAGTGTCTGGGGTAATGCACATCTTAATTCACTCAAGTTTGAAATTCCATAATGTATACATTATGATGCATTCAGCCAAAGTCAGAAATGGAAAATTCCACAGTAAAAATGTTTCTTTAGTGACTAAATGGCTTGAGAAGGCTAAGCCTGTAAAAGGGTTACTACCATAGTATAAAAAAAAATGAATAAACATTCTCAACCAAATGCTATATGTGAACTTATGTGGATATTGATTTGAATAGTCAGGTGTATACATGTACTTTAAGACAACTGAATCAAATAATATAAAGAGTATAATTTAGTGCTTAAGTTTAGCAGTTACTTGTTCATTAGGTTCTTGCTTACCTTATGCATCTTTCACCTATGGCTAGTGAATTCCCAAGTGGGACCACTTGATTTGATGATGCTGATCTTGAACATGTGTTTTTCTATTTCTCTTTTAAAACTTCTTTTTCTTCAATTTATTTTTATACTGGTGATAGACATGATAACATCTATATCATTTCAATACCACAAGTATTAAATGAATTAAAACAGCTCAAGTTCTTAGAAGGCTGCCCAGCAGATAAAAGCATTCATTAGTAGCTATTATCTGTCCAGTATTTTTTGCATATAATATCTACTATGACACAATGTTTCAAGTATTTTGAAATTAATTGTTTTATAAAGGTAAAATAGAATGTGAAATAGTTCAACTAGTGATATTTAATGAACTTATCAAACTGCCAATACTTTTAATGTAAATTTTGCTAATAACCATAATTAGATTGATTCCATATTTCCTCTGTTACTACTGAGTTTTTTGTTTTGTTTTGTTTTGTTTTTATTACTAAGTTGCTGAGGCTGACCTCGAATTGCAATCCTCTTGTCTCAGCCTCTCAAGTGCTAGGATTACAGGTGTGCATCGCCAAACCAGGTTCTGAGTTTTCTTTAAAGAGAAAAATTATCACCCTACTGTCATGTTGCATATTGAACCAAAGAGACAATGAATGTGGAGTGAACAAAAGTCCTTGAATTCCATTTACCTCTCAGCACAATTATTGATCATCTGCTTTGTGATAAGACCTATGCTAATAATTTAGGTTAAAATAAATAATGCGAAATAAATGTGCTTACTAATTAACAAAACATTCCAAGTTATTTGGAATTTTACTCCAAAGTAACAAAGGCAACAAAAATGGATGCTAAAATGTCTAAAGTAGAAAATAACCAACATATTTCTCAAGACAGTCAAAGCTTCATAGAGAAAAAAAAATGCTTGAGGTGATTTTAAAATAAGTAAGAGTTCTTTAGAGAGAATAAAGGAAAATATATTCTAAAATATGAATGCAGGACTTGGAGTCATTGAAAGTAACATGAGCTAGGGTGATTAAAGTTACTACATTACTGTGTGGAGGAAACATCTTGGGTAAGGCCTGAGGACTAGATCTAGACTAAATAATAAAGGGTGTTTAGGACTCCTTTGTACAATACAAATGACAATAGTTTATGCTTTATTTTGTTGGTTGTGAATTGTTTCATTCATTAGAATGATCCAGTCAGTAATATATTTTAGAAAAATAGTGATGGAAAAAGAGATATCAAAAGACTGGAAGTGGGTTTATTAGTTTGGGTTATTGCAAATCCTCAGTGTACAGATAAAATTAAATCATTTTAATGAATAGCATAAAACACTTTCAACAATAAAAAAATTTAATGCATCTCTATGTAATAATGTAACTCAAATATGTCAAAGGAAGAAGAATATTTGAAAAGTGCTAATATCGATAGGGTAATAAACAATATTGATTTCTTATATTTAATTCCCATGGTTCATTAATTTACTTGTATTGAGGATTTAGATTTTTGCAACATATAGATTTATGTCAATAATTTTTCTAACGTATGTAAAGTGTATTAAGTTGCAAAAATTAGTTTTCCAAACATGTTAGAAGTATAGAATTTATAGTTGGTTTTAAATTAACGAAATATTTACTTAGTAATTCTGTTAAAATGGATTATCAGTATTTTTCTTCTCTGTTAAGGCAAAGAATTGTATGCCATATTGAACTATTTTTGTATTAAAATATATTTGTTTCTATATTTACAATTAATATTTGAGTATTCTAAATGATTAGAAGAAGCATTTCTTTTTTTATAGCCAAGAGTGTTATTCTTCTATATTATTTTGATATATGATTTAAATGTTTACTCCTATTTGACCAAGTCCAAAATCTATCCGTATCATTTAGGTATTTACATATTATTTCATTGATTCCACAATGTGCTGCATATTTACAGGAATTACTCATGATGCTATGTCTGTGCCTTGACTCAGAAGTGGAACAGAACTTGTGACTGGCAGAATATCTTCTTCTATGGTGCCTGCACTATTTCAGTAGAAGTAATATTGTAAGCCTGTTAGTCCTATATATTTCTTTGATAAACTTTAGTTGATTTACTAAACAAATTATTTAAAATTTGTCCTAATCTCCTTTCAAACAATTAAAAAGCTGTTAATTTGTATGGTCCAGCATGGAAATTCTCATTATTTTTTTCTCTACATTTGTAAAGTCACCATAATTTACCTGTGACCCCAAAGTCACCTTCATAGACATGCAAAGAGGAACCAAAGTTTTGTGTTGACCAATGTTCTAGTTTCCATTATTTGAGATCAAGGGTGCACTCTGTTTTCTTATGTCAACTCTTATACTGTAAATAAGTATCATTTTCACAGTCTATTTAGTGACTTTTCCCCATTTTTTTCTGCTTTATGTTTGTGATTTTACTGTTTAAAAATGACTGAAATATGGAACTGAGTACTCTCTAGTGTTTCTGGTTTTTTTGGTTGTTTTTTTTTTTTTTCTTTTTTTTTGTGGCACTGGGGATGGAACCCAGGGGCATTCTACCTCTGAGCTACACCCCTGGTCCTATTTTTTATTCTTTATTTTGAAACAGGAGCTCACTAAGTTGCGGAGTAGGTAGCTGAGGCTGGCTGCGAACCAGGATCTTCTGGTCTCAGCCTCCCAAATGCTGGGATTACAAGAGTGGGCCACCACGCCCAGCTCTCTCTAGTGATTCTTAGGTCAAGAAAGCTATGATGTGTATTATGGAGAAGATATATGTGCTAGGTAAGCTTCATGACTTACAGTGTTAGTGGTAATGAGTTCACTGCTAATGAATCAATAGTATATATTAAATAAGGAATGTTTAAACAAAAACAACTATAAAACAAGGTTATGTGTTGATTGTTTGATGAAAATACTATGACAAGAGACTCATAGGAACATAATAGGAAGTACAGGAAACTACCCCTGTATTTCTTCCAGAATCAATGGTTCAGTATTGGCTTAAGTGATGTTTGCAATGACTTTAAAGAACATAACTACCATAAGTAATGAGAATTGACTGCATTTATAATTCCCAGCTGGTCGCTTTGGCAATGTGAAATGGAAAGTGATAAATAAGTGTGTGTGTGTGTGTGTGTGTGTGTGTGTGTGTGTGTGTAGCTCAGTTGAAAAGTATGTATAAATCCACATTTTTGGCTATAAAATTCCAGAATCATAGATCATGTTATATAACGTCAATTAAAGAATTACAAAATCCAACAGAACTAAAGATTAATACCTTGGAAAGTTAGCTTAGCATAGAAAGTTCCAAAACGTGTAATTCTCACAACTGTTAACCAAGAAGCTAAGGCGTTTACCACAGCTTTCATGCAGGAATCCTCTCTTGCATCCTGAAAAATATGTATGTTTAATATACACAAAAATGAGAAAATCACATGTATTTGGCAAAAAGTTCTTTACCATATATTGTTAGGAAAACAACTTCAGAATGCGAATAAATAAATAATGAGACAGAATTAACTTGGGATCAGGGACTAAATTTGGTGTACTGGAAAATCAGATTAAGATGCTATCCTTAGATAAATCTGAAAGGATAAATCTAGCTTTCTCTATAAATCACCTATTAACCTAAAACAAAAAGAATTTAATTTCCAATTCAAATTGAATTTTAAAAACTTGTTCAAATGATTTCTAATAGTACATTGCTATTTCTCTAAACTTCATACTATATAAATATTAAATATAATTAGTTTAGAAACAATTTGAAGGGGCATAAAATTGATGCATAGAATTAGTGAGTTAATAATTAGAGCAGATGTAACCCAACAAATTTATGCATATCTCAGACTTCATTTTGTTTAGATTGTAATAATTGTAATTTATTTGCAATTTTTATCTTTATACTGTTTCTTAGAAAAATAACTTTATCACTAACAAATATGACTAACATCAAAACTACCTGGAAAGGAGCACAATAATTTTAGTATGATAAACGATGCCTCAAAGTCCATTAATAAAAACAAACATATAGATTATTCTTAAAGTCCAGATTACTTACTGAACCTTAAAATCACTCAATGAGATAGATACTATTTTTGCTTCACATTGTTACAGAAAGGAAATTTAAGTTTATTCATCTTCCTACTTAAGCAACTTACCTTCTAAGGAAATAAAGTAACCTTTGTAACATCAGCATTTACAAAGACACTGTTAGTGATTTTAATTGAGATAAGAAGTGTACTTTTATGGTATACAAATAATGATTTGAGTGAGTTCTTATCACCTATATTTATAAAAATGTAATCATTAAATATTTTCCTAAATATCATTGCAACCATAGTTAGATAAATATGTTATTAAATTTTTAAATATTTAGATAATGGAAATATTTACTTTTTTATTAATTTTTATTCTATTCTTAATTTATAGCTCATTACTTTTTATTATAAAGGCATGATTAATATGAGTACATGTAACTTTGATAATCATATTATATGATTTTTTTTTAAAGATACTGGGGATTGAACTCAGGGGCTTTCTACCTGTGAGCTATACCCCCAGTCCTATTTTTTATTCTTTATTTTGAAATAGGGTCTCACTAAGTTGCAGAGGACCTCACTAAGTAGCTGAGTCTGGTTGCTACCTGGATCTTCTGGTCTCAGCCTCCCAAGTACTAGGATTACAAGCATGCTCCACCATACCCGGCTTTTGTATGATGTTTTTCAACATGGTATTAATATAAAGCAATCTTTTGTTTTTATACATATATGTGATCTTACTTTATAGAAACATAACATTATACCCAGGGAACTTATAATGACATGTTATAGGAATATTTACCTATGAATCCTTTAGGGTGCCTCCAGGGATAGTTGATTCTCCTTTCCTTTGTAGCTATAACACAATTCAATAGTGTAGGGTAGCTGAAGAATCAAAACACTATGGCATAGAATATTCCAAAGCAAAGGATTTTAAAAAATGCAACCATTAAATTTACATTTCAATTTTTATGATATTCATGTTGAAAGATGGAGTCAGATGTCTCTCATTTAATTTTTTTTAAAGTTTTATTAAGTATAAAGTCAATTCTAATTCCTTTGAGCTGCCTTGTCTAGTACAAAATAATGGAAGGCTCTAGGGAAATTTTTACATAAATTATATCCCTAACTTCTCTGTTTTCTCCCTTAATCTATTTTTATCATTCCATTTGAAAAACTCGGAAATTTTCATCAAATTTTAATTAGTTTAAATTTGTTACCTTTTCTGATTTTAATTTCACGATACTTGTTAATGACTCAAAACAATAGATAATTCCTGAAAACAATATAACTAAGTAGTATAAAAATGAAATGACAAATAAATCATTTACTTGAAATACTTAAAGGTATTTATATTATTTTTTCTAGATTAAAACAAAATGAGAAAACTATAAATAAACTGAGTGCAATGATTAATTGTTTCAGGGAAGAATTTTAGGAAAGAATTTGAACTCAACATAATTTGATGATTAATTATTGAAGATTATGTCTTGTTTCTCTGCACTCCCTTGAGTGCAGTAAATGGACTACATTCATTTGAAGTATCTTTGATCATGGTAAAAGAAAGATTAGAAGTATATTCTCCTAACAAAGATGTATGATTACAATGCACCAATTAATAAATTAAAAAAGAAGTATATTCTCCATATCAAAACTCTACTTTCTGTATCAATCAGTTGTTGTTAATACTTTTAAATGTATTATTTGTCCTCTTTTATAGTTGAGAAGTAGAATAACTATTCTTGGATGGTCCATTTCTAAGATCTGAAAGTCTATGCGATATACATTTTCTCTTGACACTTGGAAGTCTTTTAAATGTAGGACATAATCCAAACAGCCCATGAGCAATGCTCAGGAAGAAAAATGCAAAGCATACATTTTGGAAAAAGTATCTTACTACAATGTGTCTTTTTTTTCCTGTAATATTTTGATTATTAGGTTGCATAATACAAAGTGCAAAGTTCAACAAAAGGATCTTCTGCTCTACAGGTTCTATTTTACCAATTTTTGTACTTTTTTATACTTTTTTTGGGTACATTATGGTCTCACATGATAATACAATTCATAGGGATAGTGACATACATGTAAGCTTTGGTAAGCTTTCCCTCCAGCTCCCTTCCCGTTCCTCCCTTCCTCCCTTCCCCTACATGATATTGAGATTGGCACTAGTATTTTCACATATGTACGTAATGTCAGTGGAAGTATTTCTTTCATTAATTCTCTCTCCCTAGACCACTTCCCTCACTCTACCTGGGGTTCCTCATCCATTAAAGAGATTCTGGGAGACTGACTCAATTTTGTTACTTAAATTCCTCTCTTATTCACTCTGTAATTTGTGTAACATTGGGGAAGACAAGTACCTTGCTAGGCTCTACCAGCCTGAGTATCTTTAGAAAGAGTGAGAAAGAGGGCACACTGAAGCCCATGGGAGATTGTTCCAGATGAAATATAAATGGATTATATCATAAAAGAGAAGCAGACTATACGATCCAAGGAGTCTGCCACAAGTCATCTTGTTCCATCTCCAGTACCAGATATAAGATGACATGAGTGCCTAAGGAGGGCTGCAGTGACACCTCTGAGGTGAGCCAGCATTTCCTTAAAGATGCTAACTACAGAGTACTGGGCTTTCATGACATTCCCAGAACCCTAAAGTTCTTGCCTAAAATAGTCCCCACTTTTATGTATTTACTTATTTTTAGATTTCATCAGCCTAGCATATTACAGGTGAAAAGTAACATTTCCTGCTTCAAATTGACATCAATATATGGTTTAGAGAGTACACTGTAAAATTAAGGGAAATTTGCATGTATTACATGCATGTATTACAATTATCATCTGTATTCAATTATATTGTAGTTAGGTTTTGGCATGCCTATCTCTCCTAGAACCCAAGGTTTGAGAGGTTGAGATCATATGTTATTCATCTTACTACAGTTACAATTTTTCATGATACCCATGAAATTGCTGTTATTTAATGAAAGAGGAACAAAGAAGATGCTATAAATTCTCATAGTGTTCCTACCAAATGGGTTTTATTAGTAAAGGTAAAGATTTGATATTTTTAGATCAATTGATAGAAATGAATCAATTATAGATCATCAGATATTTCAATCACAAAATACTAATTTTTCTGTAGTAAGGCAAGAAATGAAATATGTTTTTTAGGAGAAGAGAAAGAGAAAGAAGTATGGATAAAAACATTAAATGAACACCTACTACCCAGGCACGGTGGTGCATACCTGTAATCCCAGTCCTTGGGTGGTCCCTCAGCAACCTAGGGAGACTCTGTTTTAAAATAAAAAATGAAAAGGGGTGGGGTATAGTTCAGAGGTAGAATGCCCCTGAGTTTAATCCCTAGTACTAAAAAAGGGGAAAAGAAAACCTACCATACCTGGCTGCCATGTATCATCTTTACTGAATTACTCATTCAAAGCTAAGGACAACCCTGCATGAGGCACTTAGTAACTCTATTATACATAAGATTTAGTTATAATGTCACTTGCCTAAAACCATGTGACAAATGGATAACAACAAAATGAGAGCACAGGTCTCATTTTGTTCTCCTATACAAAATTCTCCTATACCACCCAGGCTCCATAACAAAAAGAATCTAATAGGAGAAGGGTACAGATTTTTTTATTATAAACTTTTAATGACTGATAACAGGGTTATAATGCATCTCATTTTATATTCTATAACATATACAAATTGAATTTTCTTAGTCTGTTCTATATTTCATTGATGCTATGGTCTGGGTTTTTGTGCCCCAACCCTCTAAAGTTTATATGTTTAAATCCCAATCCTGACCATGAGGGTTTTAAGAGATGGCCTTTTGGGAGGTCATTAGGCCATGAGGGTAGGGATTCATGATTGGAACTGTTGATCTTATAAAAGAAAGACCTGAGAGCTGCTTTGCCCCTTCATCAAAGTGAGGACACAATGAAAAGGTGTCAAATAGAAAATTGACTGTTACTATACTTAATCTGCTGACACCTTGATCTTGGACTTCCCAAGGTCCAAAACTGAAAAAGATATCTCTTTTGTTTACAAGCCACCCAGCTAATGGTGTATTTTTCATAGCAACCAAAACAAAATAATTAAGTGCAATTTTAAATGTATGATTCTCTGGTTTTAGAATCACTATCAGGTGCCTGCTAATCTGTAAATTAAGCTTCAAATGTAGGAACAAAGAACAGTATTTAGATAAAAATAAATTCCATAGTATATTATAAAACCACACTTGCTTTATAATTTATAATTCTGACATTTACCTTGAATTTCATAAGCAGATTTTATTATGATATGTTGTAACTTTCTTTGAATATACTATCATATATTTCTCTTAAATCCTAACAGTTTCTTCACTAATGTCAAATAGGTCTCTGATGAATCCATGTGCTGATAGAGACTATTCCCTATTTTTAACTTGCATAATTTTTAAAAACAAAAATGAAAAATGAATGAAATATGACACATGAAATAAGAAATAAAATGTAGATAATAAAGATAGGTTTGATAGTTTGGATCTGGAATGTGACCCCCAAAACTCCTGTGTTGAAGGCTTGACTTGAAGGCAGCCATGGATCCAGTTGAGGGCATGGTTGGAAAAATTAGGCCACTGGGGACATGTAGATTTTGTCCCTGGTGTGTGTGTGTGTGTGTGTGTGTCCCTTTCTGTCCTCTCTGTTTCTTTCTCTTTCTCTCTTTCTCTTTCTCCTTCTCTCTTTCTCTTTCTCTCTTTCTTTCTCTCTTTCTCTTTCTCTCTTTCTTTCTCTTTCTCTTTCTCTCTTTCTTTCTCTTTCTCTTTCTCTTTCTCTTTCTTTCTCTTTCTCTTTCTCTTTCTCTCTCTCATTTCCTGGCTGCTAAGAGCTGAGCAACTTTCCTCTGGCACACCCTTTCACCAGGATGTTTTGCCTCATCCCAAGCCCAAAGCAATGGGGCCAGCTGACCATGGAATTAAGCCTCTGATAAAAATAAATACTTTCTTCTTTAAGTTGTTTTTCTCAGATATTTACCACTTTCTAATTAAAGTAAAAAATATATATTTTATGTGAAAAATCACACAATACAAAAATATTTTCTACCTATGCTAAACAAACAAAAAGAAAGCATATTAATATACTATAACCTTGGGTCAGAATGCTAACATATTGTGCCACTCAAATCTTAATAGCTGTTTGTTCATAATATAAATCTCTCATATATTTGAGCTAGAACTTACTCCAAAGTATTAGAAAAATGAAACATGTCCCTAATAAAAGGGCCAGGAAACTGAGAATGATGTTCAAATACCTCAGTGAAAACAGAATTTGAAATATATTTGTTAATGCTCTTTATTTTCCTTGTTCCTCTTTTACAGCATGAAGGGTACTTTTACAGAAATAAACTGTAACAAATAATTAATAGTGAAATGTTAAAATCATAATTCATACATGTATTTAACACATGAAGTAGAACCAACTATTGAATATTTCCAATGATGAACTATGTATTAATATAAGCACTTTAACATTATATTTAGTTCAAAGTCTTCATGAATGGCTTTTTAATATCCACAATCACACATTTGAAGACAAACCTCCTTGAGTATGATTTGCTCAAGATTACTTTGACTTAAGTTTTATTAAATACTTATGCCTTGATAGCTATACTTTCTAGTAACTTCCTCATTTCTTACCTGGTCCAAATGTTATAATCATGTTTCTTCTTACACAATGTAGAGTGGCTTCCTATTATGAATGAAATAATACTGGACTCCTCAGAAATCACTTCGTTTACCTCTCCCTGCTGCATTGTTTATTAAGTCAGTTTGATTCTCAATGAGTAATTCTCTTTACTACTCTAAATACCATTCTTCCTGCCTCCAGGTCTTTCTGCACCTGCTTATTAGAAACATGAGAACTATTTTACACATGCTTTGCACTTCATATTTCACAGAATGCTTTTGCAAAAATTATTTATTTAATATCCTTTTGCTATCCTTAAATTCATCTCATATTCGACTTACTAGAAACTTCTCTACAATTCAAATCTCTTTCTGCTTCTTTCCCCACTCAAAAACTATTAATGAATTTCTATTGCCTACTAAGTCACTGATTTTCTTAGTGTAGATGTCTTCCACCTTCATTCTCTAAACTTCCTAAGTTGTTCATCATCCACCAAACTTCACAGAGGCTCCATATTCCAACCATAATATATGTTGTTCTACTCTAAGCACGTCTTATGCTCTCTGGAGTTCTGTAGCTTAGCTTATCATCTTCCGCCTGCTGAAATGTACCTTAGTACCTTTCTCCTTCTATCCTCTTTTCACATTCTTCATATTCAATGTACTTTTCTAGGCCAAGAAGAAATGTCATTTCTTTTATGAAAATTTCACTGGTAAGGGAACTTATAATGGATTATTACTCTCTCCTCAAGGCCTTCTTCGCCTTTAAGTATTGCTTTTTGCATGAAGTACACACATACATGCACACACATACACACATTCATGTATGTGTTATTTTCTCTTTATAGTTTTTCAATTCTTTGCTGATAGAGGCTCTGTTACATTTCTATGTATTTCAGTAAATCTACATTGTTCTCTATATAATCAATGTGTAAATTCTTGTTAAAATTTAGTGAAAAATGAATTAACTTCCTCTTAACTATGCAAATTGTGAAAATATGGCTGCACACCTACATGACTATTTTTCAAGATGGTATTGTATACCTCTTTAATTCGCTGTCATCTTCCTGCCTCTTTCATTGTCTCCTGTCTTATTGTTTCTCTAGAGGGCATTAAAAGACCTCTGTAGAGGTTGGATGATTAGCTTTAAATTTGTATGATAACACTGAGATTCATAGAGTATAAGGGTCAGTAATGACGTGTCTTTTTTAAGTCATGTACATACACCATGCTTTTTCATTTGCCCAGATCCCACAGTATTGTGTGTATTTTACTTATCCCCGAAGATAAACAAACAACACTTGATAAAGATGAAAAAAAATCAGGGCCCTATGATACAGTTGAAACTACGTTCTATTGTTTTAAAGGAAAAGCTATTGCTTTTCCATCTTTCACAGTACACAGTTCCACAGACAGTGTTTCTCAAGGCCAGATTCTAACACAGTTATAGCCATAGTGATGGTTGGTAACATGGCTCATTCAGAGACCTAAAAAGATTTTTTTTTTCTATTTCACTTTCTCTCTAAGGAAGCAAAATGGACTTAGCTGAATAGATTAAAATGTAGCATGCACATGTTTGGTGTGCCTGGCTATGCATTAGACTTACCCCTGAACCCTTGTCAGAAAATAAAAAAAAGATTACAAGGCCACTCCATGAGATCCTAATTCAATGGCCATGTGCCATGTTTGTACTACATTAAAAATGCCCCCAATGTAAGCCAGTATGTAGTCAATTTGCTCTGCATCCATTATCAGTGAAATGGTTTATTGCCGAATTGTCTGAGAACCTTTACCAAATTTATGCTAAAAAACCAAGCTCTTACTTCCTTTATATGCTCTATTCTATTTATTTTCTTATTTTTTTACAATTTCAGAAGATTGTGTGAGACATACAACATGTTTCCTGCTCTCAAGTTCTTCACAGTATAGGGAAAAAATTATACAAATTAACAACAACAAAAAGGTATTAAACTTCTGTACATTCCAGAAAACATAGATGCAAAGTCATTTGGGAGGAAACATGATAAAAGCATTCTATGGAGGTGGACAAGATATCACATGGCATTGATACTATAACACAAATAATATCAATCACAAAGCACTTACTCTGGTTCTACATGATTTTTATATATGAATCAATTTGATCTTCAGAACAATCCTGAGACAGGTCTTACTATTTTTCTTGTTTTAAATGTAAGGAGAGGCTGATGCAAAATAAGGTCATGTACTTTCCCAAAACCAGAATTCTTGGATGGTGGAGCAAGGTCTCCAGGCAATATTGATTCAGAAAACTTGTTCTCAATCAAAATAATTCATGGAAGAGGTGAGAGTTGACAGGTGACGAAGGGAAGGAAAACTCATTTGACAGAAAGAAAGAAAAGAAGGGTGCAAAGACAAGTGTCATGAAAGGAAGCTATGAAAGTTATTGGCTCAGCAATCTGCAAGAGTCAGAGCAATGGACTTGATGTGAAATGGGTATAAATACATGCTAATCTCTCAGTTTCTTCATTTGCCTATTTTCTTGAGGTAGCTTATCTAGCTAATGACTTTCATGCCTTCCTTAGTCATGAACTTGATATGTTATTGTGGGCAAGACATGAATCAATGATATAGACACTCCTTGTTACCTTTGGAATGCTGCTGTGACCTTTACAGATTACACACACACACACATGCACACACACATGCACACACACACACACACAGAGGAAGTATATGCATGCAACACACATACAAAATTAGACATACCAATGATTATTAGAAAAGTGTGTATCTTTTTAAAATACTTTAGTAATTTATACTTATGAACATCTCAATGTTCACCCAAAAGATATGTTAAACAATAGGTTAAAGGATACAGTTTCAGAATCAGTATTATTTCATATAATTTATTATTGGGGAGGCTAAAACAAGAATGTTATTTTTAAGTTTTGGGTGATAGGAAGTTGGACACAGTTGATAAAATTTTTTATGTAATAGGAATAGAATTATAAACTCTGATAAATCAGACAATATTTAGCTTTATATTAGAAGAGTATGACAAATCTAGAGTATACTTTCATTATAGCAGAAATACAAAGGTAGAAAATATCTGACTACAAGTAATATTTTATAAGAAAATCTGAGATTCAAAAACTAGCTAAAGACCTTTAGTGCTTCATTTATATTCATTAAGCAGAAATCTAAATGTATGTTTGTAATGAAGAACATCATAATTTGATTTACATATTTGATGACTTGTAAAATGCACTTGAAGTTTATCCAGGATTACCTTTATCAGCAATACCATTTCTAGCAACAAAACTATAAAAATAACTTTATAGGACCAATTTGTACCAATGAGTTCTTCTTTCTTCTATCTTTTCTCTCCTTTCTTCTTTCTTCCTCATTGAACCCAGGAACATTCTAACTCTAAGCTATACCTTCAGTCATTTTTATTTTGAAAAAGGATCTCATTAAGTTGCTTAGAAGTCCCACCTAAGTTGCTGAGACTGGCTTCAAACTTGCAATCCTCCTGTGTCACCCTCCCAAGTACTGGAAGTATATGCATGCAACACCATGTCCAGATACTACTTCTTTTTATAAAGGTAGACATCAGGTACAAATAATTTTTTTAGTCAATTATCATATTATTGCACCAATGATAATTGTAGGGAATAAGGTAACCATTGTTCAGAAGATTTTAACTTTCAGTGTGAACTTTGGACTGCTTGCTTTGGTAGAATTAGATTGGCAAATGATTCATGTGATATTTCCAGCAGTGAAATCTGCACAGTATCCTACCCAATGTGGTTGCTTAAACAGTTAAATCCTCTGCAATCAGAGAACTCCCACTGAACTAGTGATTATCTGTATGATGTATTCTAATGTACTGAGCAACTGTGTAAAGATCATGTGGATTGATTGTTCATTTTACTAACTTCTTAAAGGGATTGAGTGGAAAAATTACACAGTGCACTATTCATTGTACAAAATCTGCTTTTTGATAAAAGCAGAAGGTCCTGAAGAATGTGGAATTTAGAAATGTAATTTTCATTACTTGTTGGAACAGATTTTCTTATTTGGGATAACATCTCTGAAATGAGAGGATGAATCTAGTTCTCTAAACAAATTTTAATTTTACAGTATTTTAGAAATAACATTAGAAGCTTTGATCATTAGTTCTCTTTATAAATCAACTTTACAAAGAAAAAGAATATATATTGATTGCCATAAATATGATACTCAGAGACTTAACAATTAGTTTAAGCATATATTCAGATTACAATTTTACTTTGCTCAGCTTGAACTCTATTTTTCAATAAATATTTAAAACTTATAATCAATTAATATTATTTGTAAAAATATCAATTATTAATTTGGCAAATTTTGAATTTTTTTTATAATTCTTGTTTGTGTCACATTTAACCTCACTATGATGTATAATTACAATGCATCAATAAAAGTATGTTAATAAAAAGTAAATAATAGAGCCCAATACATAAAATAGTGTTTATAGTGAAAATACTCAGAGACTTAGCAATTAGTTTAAGCATATATTCAGATTATAATTTTATTTTGTTCAGACTTGAACTCTATTTTTCAATAAATATTTTTCAATAAATATTTTTCAATAAATACTATCAATAGTGAAAATACTATTTTATGTATGTGTCAATCTAGGCCAATATATATAATTATATGTTTATAAACAAAAAATATCAATTAGAGTTAATACTATAGATTTCTAGGTTGACCTGCTTAATCATTATAGCTGTATAGCATGTTACTATTTGTGTCAAGACTGCATAGGCTTTTCAAGAAGTTGAGAAGGGAGAATAATTTTGGTATTGCTTTCAGTAATATAAAACTTAGGATATATGCAAGTCCCCATATTTGCTCCTTCAACTAAGAATCTAATTTTACTGGATTAAACATTGTAACATGGGAAGAGGGTGAGGTTGAATAGGGTGGATTAAAACTGAATGCTTGTCAGACTCTTCTTTAAAATTTTTATTTTTTAAAATTCTTGTAATGGGAACATATTAACAATTTCATGATAGCAGTATTCTCAGGAGAGTAAGTTTTCATCATAATTACCTTACTCTATTTTCCATTACCCTAATTCTGACCTTCTCCTTTAAGAAGCTAAATCGTAAGGAACAAAACTTTATTAAAATGTCATAAGATTAGATTATTTTTGTTCATTTTCCTCAAAGAAATAATGCTGAATGGAGACATGAGAGCTTTACAATTCAAAAGTCTCTGATCACCTTTTGATCTTTAGATGTATCCAGACTTCTTTTTGATACTTTATAAGAGCTCTAGGCCATTTAGTATATTTTTCATTGTAACATAAGGGGATTTATTTGGAGGAATTGGCTCATACCATTATGGAGACTGAGAAATTCCACAATGTACCTTTTGCCACCAGGAGAACTCAGAAAAGCAGTGATATAATTCTAGTCTGAGTCCTAAAGCCTGGGAATTGAGAATGAATAGTGTCAATTCTAGTCCAAGAATAGGAAAAGACTTCCCTGCCATTTCAAGCATGTAAGCAGGAATCCAAAGGGACGAATTAAGCAGGGTGTGGTGGTGCATGTGTGTAATCCAATGACTTGGGAGGTTGAGACAGTAGGATCACAGGTTAAAGAACAGCATTGACAACTTAGCAAGACTCTCAGCAACTTAGACCTTATTTCAAAACAAAAAAATAAGTAATAAAAAGGGGTATTAGTGTACCTCAGAGGTAGAATGCCCCTGGGTTTAACCCCCCTCCCCATACCACCACAAAAAAATAAAATAAAAGGGACACATTTCTGTCTCCTCCTTTTGTTCTAGGCAAGCCCTCAGTAGACTAGAGAAAGGGATGATACTCACACCTATTGGGGAAGACAATCCACTTAACTGAGTCTACCAAGTCAAATGCTAATCTCATTATTGTCAAATTGTCAGATGTTATTACAATCATGGTTTTTGTAATGAGGAAGTTGAGTGACAGAGAAGTAACTTGCCCAAGGACACATTATAGCAGGAGAAGCCTGTGTTCTAGCTCAGGCAGTCTGGTTCCAGTGTTTGGAATTTTGTGTTCTGTATAATGTTAGCTGAGATTGCAGAGCTGCATCCTGTGACATGCAAAACTTCTTCCAGTACTTTGTGAATTACTAGTAAGGTTCTCTCTCTCTCTCTCTCTCTCTCTCTCTCTCTCTCTCTCTCTCTCTCTCTCTCTCTCTCTCCCTCTCTCTCCCTCTCTCTCTCTCCCTCCCTCCCTCCCTCCCTCCCTCTCTCTCCTCTGTCTCTCTCCTCTCTCTCTTTCTTTTATGGTGACCTCAGCTTTTTTGTAAACATACAGTAATTTATTCACATGACATCAAACCTGTGTCTTATTTGATTTTCACAATGGAAAAGCCCTGCTGATGAAAGGTTTGTATATACAGTAGAGGGAGAGTCTAAACTTGGCTTAGCAAAGCCAAACACTTCAAATGTAACCTAAACATTCTCATCGTCAGCTTCTTTCTTTTCTTTTTTTTTTTTTCAGTATTAGGGATTGAACTCAGGGGCATTCTACCTCCGAGCTACATCACCAGCCCTATTTTTTATTCTTTATTTTGAAACAGGGTCTCACTAAGTTGCAGAGTGCCTCACTAGATAGCTGAGGCTGACCGTGAACCCGGATCCTCTGGTCTCAGCCTCTCAAATGCTGGAATTACAAGAGTGTGCCACCACACCCAGCTCTCAGCTTATTTCTTTTAGCTCCTTCACTCCAAGACAAAGATCAGTGTCTGTTAGTTTCTTTCTCATCATGATTTCTTTCTCACTCCTTCCTCCATGGATGTAAAATGATTCTTATTTCATCCATAGCAGTTTCTTTACAATTTTTTCTTTTATGAATTTTATTCTTTTCTTCAGATCACACCTTTTATTTCAGTACACCTAATATATTTTCTCATATTTTTAAATTATGGTATTCCCACCCATATGTAATTTGAAATTCAGAAAAGAAAGTGACTGAGAAGCAATTACCTCTTATATTCATAGTTACTTTTATATTTCTGAGCTCAGTAGGAAACATGTTCCATTTCAAAATTACCAAACATCAACTCAGCTTTATCAAAACCAAGAGTAATTTGAAAAGTTTTTTTTTTTTTAATTCTTGTGAAAAGTAGTTGTCTTTCCTGAGGTAGTTTAATTTGATTTCTCTATCTTACTATAAACTACCTACATGAGGCTATTTTATAAAGTATTAGTTTTAAAAAGAAATTATAGTTACCAATTAAGATATACTGTCCATTAAAATTAGTCTCTATTAAAAATTATTAGATGTTCATTAAAGATATAAAATATATATATGCTAATATGTATATTTGTGAATATCAAAAACCCTTAACAGACTCTATAAATTCCCATCCTTAAATAAATCTATAAATAGCAGTCAGAGCTATGCAATTTGAAACTCCTTTTTCTATCATTTATTTTATGCTAATTATGAGGCACTGTGTTTTACAAGATTCCTTTTCATTCTTATGACTTTTCCATTAAGTAGGCTTTTTTTCATTCCCATGTTAGAGATGAGGAAACTTAAGTTTCAAGAACATTAACTCACTTTTGTGAGGTTTCAAAGCTGTTAAGCGCAAGAATTCATATACCAGCTCTGATTCCAAAGCCCAGATTCTTTCCAGTGGTGTCTTCTCACTTAGTCATGGATGTTACTAAATTCAGTATTTATATGAAGTATCTCAGGATTGAACACTTTGCATGCATATAGATTACATTTTTTTCTGAAAGAAATCAACTTGTTAACTATTCTGTAAAAATGGAGTGGACGGCCATTTCACCTACCTCACTATTATAATTCAACTCTCATATTTCTTAGTATCATTTGTAAAGCTACAGAATAGAAGCATGACAGATAGAATGTTTTGTTTCCTATTGGTCTTTGACATACAAAAGTAAATATGCATATAAGAGATGATTCAGTTTCTCAGTCACTTTCTTTTCTGAATTTCGAATGACATATAGGTGGTAATACCATCATTTTATCAAGAAATAAGTGACACTTGAAGAGGATACTGTGATTATACTGGTAAAAATTTATTTCTGCTAGGTATAAGTGACAAATATAGCTGATTATCACCCAAGGCCAAATACAAATTCTAATGTAATGATTAGATTTTTGATACTATAAATTTATGTATGAAGTCAAATGTTATCTCTTCCTAAACAATTAGGAATTGAAGGTTATAACATTTGTCATTGAGAAGATAATTATTCTCTAGATATTCAATAAAGCCTTTGACTTATGACACTGATGAAGTAGAAAGCAGGTATATGCCCTCTATGAAGTACTGGCTTTAAAAATAAAGGGGGCACGTGTGTCATTTTTAACATATGGCTTTTTGAATCCTAAGTTTCTGATCGATCTCATGATTTTATAGGCATTCATTTTTGATATTCCTATATTTGAAAAAAGCTATAGTAATAAAATAATATTTTGTAACATATCTACAACTTTCTATTTTAACAATAAAGACACTCTGAATAAAAAAAAATCCCATAGTGTACAGTTGTATTTTAGTGATATATAAAGTAAATATCAATTTCTATAGAAATTTAGATCTTGATTAAGCCAGTAGGTTATTTGTTAAAATTTGTTATTATTTTACCTCCACTCCAACAATATTTGGCTACTTATATTATATTAAATTACATTTAATCCTTCATTTTTTTCTGACCTTCATCTCCTTATATCTTTTAGTCTGCAATGTTATTCCTGCTGAGTCATTCCTATAAATATACATTTACATCTTAATACAAAGTTAAAACTTTTTAAAAAACATATTAAATTTCAAAATCAGGAAACATTACTTCAGTTTTGTCAAAACCAAGACTAATATGGATAAAATTTTATTGTAATTCTTGTGAAAAGTAGTAGTTGTCTTGCTTTAGGTACTTTAATTTGATTTCTCTGTCTTACTATTATTACCTACATGAGGCTATTTTAGAAATGATCAGTTTTAAAAAGAAATTATAATTACTAGTTAAGATAGACTATCCATTAAAATTAGAATCTCTCAGTTAAAAAATTACTAGATGCCCACTAAAGATGTAGAATATATGCTAATAAATATACGTATAAATATCAGGCATTTGTAATAGTCATTTCTGAAATAAGTATTTTTCATCCTCTACTAATTAGATGAACTCAAAGAAATAGTGTTTGTAGAACAATTTATTGTTAGGAGAATTCTGAAGAATTTCTTCAATGAAGTCAATATTTTATAAGGTAATAAATTTTAAATACACTGATTTTAAATACATTGAAAACTGTATTTTATGTTTAAAATATGAATAATAATTTTCAAATATATTATTAGTGCAAAACACGTGTTAATTAAACTAATACATCTTTATTTAGATGTGACAATAATTAACTTTATTATATAAAATACTCCATGACATTTCCTTATTTAATCCAACTCTGATGAGAAATGAGGGACGGGGTGAGGTGAGTTATAATTTACAGTCACTAGAATCAGAATCCTGGGTTTTAATAAATTTCTTTCTTTTTTATTTTTTAATTTACTAGGGAGTATACCATTAGAAAGCAATTTCTCCTACTCAACTCTAAATATTAATGACCACATTTAAAAGACTGCTGTGAGAAATGTACACAGTACCTGGAAATTACTAGTAGAATTACTGACATGGCTGTGCTAACATACATAAGTTTTTAGGATATCTTAATACATAATATATTAATGAAAGCTCAGATATTTTCTTCTGAACTGTTATAATGAACATTGTTTAGAACATATTACCAATTTGTTTCCTTAGCAAATATAATATATTCAATATTTAAAATTTTTCTTGGCATAGAATCATTATCTACACTTTTGTACTCAAGTAAAATAAATAGTAAAAATTATGAAATAGTGTCCTTATTGTTTCAAATATTCTGGACTACATAATATATATTCTGCTCTGAAGGCCTTTCCTTTATCACCAGCCTGTGTTAGAAACATAGTCATTCACGTTTTCAATATTCGTCTGTTAAATTTTTGTGGTTTAATGGAGATCAAATGATATAGAGCCTGTTCAGGTTGATACGGCTTTATTCATCAATTCCTTACTCAAGACTAGTATGAAACTTCCAAATAAATGTGAACACATAATTTTTAAAGTAACTGAAATAATTATAGCCTAGAACAAAAACTATAGCTTTAATTTAATTAATAATCGGAATAATCATTCACATATTTGCATAAGATCTTACCTAGTTTTGTATATACTATCTTAAGCCTAGAAAGAAATCTGTGCATGTACTAAATCAAAATAGTCAAGATTAGTAGATCAAAATAATCAAGATCAATAGATCAGTAGTATGCTAGTGATTTTCTTTTTGTCATTCATTGACTCTGTGTATTTCTCTCTCTGTATTTCTACCTCTCTTAAAAATTAAAGTTACTTTTAGGCCAGATGTTTTGACCCACATGTATAATCTCTGTACTTGGGAGGCTGAGACAGGAAGATCGCAGGTTCAAAACTAGTTTTAGCAACTTAACAAGACCCACAGTAATTCAGGGAGAACCAGTTTCAAAACAAAAAAATAAATAAAAATTACTAGGGTGTAGCTCTGAGGTAGAATGCCCCTGGGTTCAATCCCCAGTAACACACACACACACACACACACACACACACACACACACACACACATGCACACAGAGGCACACATGCACACACGTCATGTGTGCACACATACACACATACACACACACAAAGAATCAAAGGTACTGTTACATTGTGGATAATATAATACAATCAATTAAAAATTTTAAAAAGCTTCTTTTTAATCCAGACTTTCAATATGCTATGTATGTAACCTATGGTAAATTGAAAGTTATTTATGTAAACATGGACATCTTCCTAGATATTTCAGCCTATAGTTAATAATAATAAAATGATAATAATAATAGGACCCACCTCATAGAGAAGCTATGAGAATTACATTAAATTTTGCATGTACAGAGCAAATAATTCTGTGTTTGCATTTCCATATCCCCTGTGTAAAGCAGTCTTCCCAGTGATACTCATCAGAGAGCATTTTCCTAACCTCATTTTAAATAGCATCCTTCACTTTCCCACCTCCTTTCATTACATCTCAAATAACATGGCCATACATTAGGAAAAAAGTCAATGAATTTGACAGCTTTCCTAATCAGTTTTCTTACAGGGTCATTCCTACTGACATAGTTCTCAAGAGGAATGTTATTAAAGAGGAATCTCCTTTTCAGAAACTAGTAGAAAATGTTGAAAGCCATACATCAATGAAAGCCCAAGTTCTGGGGGGACCGACATTCCTGTAGTCATTTTGGTATACTTAAGCTTACAATAGTTTTTTAATCTTCATCAAAACAATTTTTAATTGAAGCAGTTGTCATGCAGCCGTGTTGTTGTCACTTATCAGCATAATGAATTTAAACTGAAGGCCAGCCTCACTGCGAGGGAGAACTGATTAACCGGAGGGACTGCATTGGTAATAATTAGTCAGAAAAGCGCAGTGGTGCAAATCAATAACTTGGTGCTGAGACTCCCCTTGGGGAATCTAAACCATAACAAAGCTGTCAAGCAGCCAGGAGTTGGGGAAGTTGCTGATTTGTATTGCTAATTTATTCTGATACCTTTAATTTATATACTGAATCCATCAAAAATGAAAAGAAGATATTTGACTTAATAAGCCATATTGAAGCCTTAATTGATGAACTAATCACAAACATTTTTTTTAAGAAAGGAGGAGGAAGAAGCATCAAGGACTACAAGGAACTATTATAATGTTTTCCTTTCTTTTTACCAATATTTAGAAAATATGCATTGCTTGCTATTTAGTGTTATAACATTTATGTACATAATATTATTTCAAAGTTTTGCATTTTTGAGGGAAGGCAATATTATAAAGTAGGCAGGATCTTTACTTGACTAATGAAATTATAGTCATTTTATGGCCACTTTAACAGCATGCTTCAGAAATGAATTACACAGAAGGGAACTGTCTCACTCATAAGTTTTAGGTTACCAAGTTTAATAACTTGTTTTCAAAGCTATTTCTCATTGGATTTTCAAAACCCTTTTTCCTGCATTATATTATTAATTTTTTCTACAAATAAGTCACATGATTTTATGCAAAGCATACATTTTTGGTGCTCATTTCACTTATTTTAAGATATTGGAGTTCTATTTGATTTATCTGTTGCTACACAGCAAATTACTCCCAACTTTGTGGAGTAATACAAAAAATGCTTATGAAATCTCTAGGTTATGAATTTAGATTACACAAAGAAGATGTCTTATCTTTGCCCCATAATCAACAGAGGGTAGTGCAAATGTCTAGGGACCAGAATTATCTTCCCACTGTCCAGTAGAGTAGCCACTATTAACATTCAAATTTACATTGATTAAAGTTAAATATAACAAATAATTAAGTTCTTAAGTCACACTACATGTAATCTAAATGCTCAATAGAAACATGTGGCAGCTACCTATTTAGATAGTACTGATACATAGAATAGTATCACCATCACAGAAAGTACTTTTGTACAGTACTATTCTAGAGACATCTTCACTTGTATGTTTAACACCTGGGCTGGAATGACTCAAAGACCTGGACCAAGTGGGATTCTTGACTTATGTACATAGAAAAGACATGGAAAATGAGTTCTGAGAGGGAGATTCTCAAGAGTCTGCATTCCAAAAGAACCAGACTAAAGCCTATCTTTTTATTCCTTAGCATTAGAAGGCACATAGGGTTATCATACCTTGTTTTATTGAAAAATGAATACAACCCCACCCAGATATGTAATGTGGGGATATAAGTTCCACTTCTAGAAGTTTGCAGACCTTCCTTAAAACAATTCTTAGGCCATTTATGCATCTTCATTTCTTCAGAGTCAGTTGCTGGTGCTTTATTTTGTTCCTTTGGAGATGTTATATTTTCCTGCTTATTCGTAATCCTATGGTTGTGCATTGGTGACTGAGCGTTCGAAGAAATAAGACTTATTTCAGCATTTTATTTGGGACAGACCTTCACAAGTCAACCCATCCAAAGGTTTTGGGCAAGAGCCTCATGTGGTAGTGCGTGCCTATAATCCCAGTACTTGAGAAGCTGAGACAAAAGAATCACAGGTTCGAGGTTAGCCTCAGCAACTTGGGCAGGCTGTCTGTTATAGATTGTGGGTGGCTTATGGTTGAATTTCTAGGGCCTAGTGTCTGGACTGCAAGGTTGGGCGAGGAGCCTGAGCGAAATAGGGTAGAACTGTTTATTGGGTCCACAAGGGTTGGCCTGGCACTGGGCAGGCCTGGATCCTATATCCATAAAGGCAAACCTGAATTCTGGGACCATAGGTATTCATCTGATGGCTGGAACTTCAGGGCCAGCCCATTGTTGGGGCAGTTCAGAATCTGGAGCCAGTAGGGCCACTCTGAATAGATATTGAATTTGTGGTAAAGGTCTGGAGCCTGAATATGTCGGGGCTGGTCTATTTTTGCAGCAGGCCTAAAGCCCAGGGCTACTTGAGCCTGGTTGGTCTTATCTATAAATTAAAGAACTACCATAGATTCTGGAGCTATGATTTAATATCACCACAGGCTAATCTTTTTATTATAAATGGTACTTTGAAACTAGATATTCATAGCCATGATGGGAATGTCTCAGTAATCAAGAATACTTAATTTTAACACTTAGTAAGACTTTTAAATATGTTAGCAAAGTAATGCTCAAGGTTAATATCTGAAGTGTCATTGCATGCCATGTTTACAAACTATTTTATCACAGCATTATTTTATTAAAAAATACCTATTCATCTAGTAAAT
>PVLC010013487.1:0-41520 GCA_004027655.1 Graphiurus murinus | reverse complement strand
AAAAAAAGTCTTGTGAGTCACAGGAGAAAATCAGCCTTACTGCCTTGTGGTCACACTTTAGCCAGATCTTATTGCCAGACTTGGGCCCATACCATGCTGACTTTTCCCAGAAGTCAGTCCCTCTCAGAAGAATGCTATTTTTCCACTTTGATGGATCATGAGAGGAATGTATCCAAGCTCCTACAACAGTTCCAGAAGAGGAGCCCCGACTGTGAGCGTCCTTATCTAGGGCAGGTTGGGTAGGATTTGTGCATAGCCTTCCTGGGATCTGCTTTGCAAGAACAAGAACATCACTCAATGAACAATAAAAGATTTGCTTTTTTTTTTTTTTTCTTACTGTTGTTTAAAAGTAAGTTAACTTATTTTGATTTGCAACTCATATACTATGACTTGGGACAAGCTTAGCTATCTGAGGAATGAACACTGTTAACTGAACACCTGCTGCACACTTTTAAACTGAAGACCTCATCTCATTATGCAAATAAACCCTGGGGGTGGGAATCTTCACAAGTTCATTTTGTCTTGGTATTGAAGAAGATGAGTCTTAGGCTGGCAAAGTTATGTTTCTGAGCCCGTATATGCTAGTGCTTGGCTAAAGATTTTAATCGCAATTTTCTTGCTTCAAATTTCTTTTTCCCTTGAAACATAGTTCATATCGGGAGACTTGAAAGCTGCAAATGACATCTCTAGCTAGGCTATAACGATTGAGTTTGAGGTTGGATAGATATTGATAGATTTTAAATTCTCTTTTTTAAAACCTCTGTTTCTTGAGTTAGGTTCGTTATAGGCAATCGCATTTTCTCTTTGAATTTTTGGAAATAATCCTGACTGCATTAGACATTTGGTTTTTCGATTCATGCTGATTTTATCTAGGTGCAATTTTCTTTCTCTCTCATTTTTCTCCCCTTTCTTCTTCATTGAATAAAGAGCTGCTGGGCCCATCAGTTTTTGGCCTAAAAAGTCACAATTAATCTTGATAGCAGTTTTCCTGGTTGAAGAGACACCCAGACACAAGCAGCAAGACCAGGAATTAGAGTGTACACATTCTTTTGGATTTTATTCTCAACAGTGTATCTTCTTTGTTGTTTCCTGTCTCATATTTATTTACTTATTTTTTACTGTTGGGATGGAACTCACGGTGTGGTGCAGGCTGGACAAATGCTCTACCACTGAGCAATACCCCAGCACTCATTTGCTTTCTTATCAGGGAGCTAGGGTTCTACCTTTTTATGAATTCTCTATCCTACCCTTTCCATCCTAGATTCTCTTTGATCTTTTATATCTTATTGTCTGGGGAAGTGTTTGGCCCCTGCTCTGAATCTGCCATCTATTTTTCCTGACCACTTAGTGGCCATGCTAATTATTCCAAATTCTATGGCTCCTGGTACAAACTATTTTAGGCTTTCTCATCTTTTCTCTGGTTCTGTACCAAAGGTGAAGGTGAGGTGAGCTTGAGTGTCTTTGCCTCTATCTCTGCCCTTCTTCCCCATACCTTTTCATGCAGCTGCTTGCTAAGAACCCCCTTACGAATCCGCTGCTCTGATTATCAACTTTCTAATGGTCCCCTCAACTGATGAACCTTGAAAGTTCATGCTTTCTTCACTTCTTTACTCAGCAACGTAGATATGTGAGAAGGGGAAAAACAAAATCGAAAAATCCTTTAGCAGTCTCCAGCACAGGATCTAACTTCCTTTATTATTGTAGTCCTTTGTGCCTTTGGAAGTGCTGGTGATTTTTCTTTTTTCTTTTATTTTATTGGTGCATTGTAACCATACATCTTGATGAAGTTTAGGGTGGTAGAGGCATACATGTACACTCACTCATTTAGCCCTCCACCCATTCCACCCTATTCCCAGCCCCTTCCTCCTTCCCGTGCTCAGCATAGTGATTGGCTTTGATAAGTTTGTGTATGAACAAACTCTTCCTCCCTCTGATTTCCCCCATTTAGGTGGCCTTCTTCACTCATCTAAGGTTTCTCCTCCTTTCTTTGGAGTCCCTCCTATGTCTTGTTTTTCTCCCTAGTCCACATATTAGAATATCTGAATTTTCACTTTTTGTGACTGACTAATCTCACTTAGTATAATGTTCTCCAGTACCATCCATTTCCCTGCAAATGACATAATTTTGTTCTTCTTTATGGCTGAGTAAAATTCCATTGTGTACATATTCCATAGCTTTGTAATCCATTCATTTGTTGTGATGGACATCTCAGCTTGTTCCATAGTTTGGCAATTGTGAATTGTGCAGCTGTAAACATAGATATGCATGCATTACTGTGATAATTTGGTTTCCATTCTTTTGGGTAGATACCCAGAAGTGGTATACCTGGGTCATATGGTAGGTTCATTCACATTCTTTCTACCTCCACACTGTTTTCCACAGTGGTTGCACTAGTTTAAAATTCTATCAACAATGTATTAGAGTTCCTACTTCTCCACATCTTCGTCAGCATTTGTTATTGTTTGTGTTTTTAATGATTGTTATTCTAATTGGGGTTAGGTGAAATCTCAGGGTAGTTTTGATTTGAATCTCTTTGCTAATGATGTTGAACATGTCTTCTCTTGTGCTGGGGATTGAACCCAGGGGTGTTCTACCTCTAAGCTGCACCCCACCCCCATTTTATTTTTATTTGGAAACAGGGTCTTTCTAAGTTATTGAGAGCCTCACTGTGTTACTCGGGCTGGTCTTGAACCTGTGATCTTCCTATTTCACCTTCCCAAGTGTTGGTATTATAGGTGTGCACCAACACATTGACTTTTTTCCTCGGCTGTATGTGTAGCTCTGGACTGGGTTCCTTAGGACTTTCAGGGGTGGTCTTTGTGTTCAGATTATTCAGGTGGATACTCAGTACTTGGGATTACAAGATAAATGAGTTCTGATTCCACACTATAAAGTTTGTGATAGAGCTTTCCTAATGTGTTATTGAATTTGAATATATTTACAGTCCTGTGAAGTAGATCTTCGTATTCATGTTTTACCATCAATGAACCAAGATAAAAAAGAAGGAAGAAAATAAATATTTATCCAGTATGTATTTTCTAGGCACTTTGCCTAAAGTATAAATGACTAGCCCCAAGACACATTATTATAAGCAAAAGGGCTGAAATTCATTGTTTTCCCCACAATCTAAAAGTACCAATAGCCATTGAGTCATACTTTTAGGGACTTGAAATAATGATATACTCAGGGTGGGATATACTCAGGACTAGACCCCTGGTCTCCTTTTTGCTCTTCTTTCACCTCATTGTTCTCTCCTCCCCCTGCTTTTCCCTTTCACAGTTCTGTGAAGCTCCTACATTTTTTTTCCCCCATTTGCCTGGACCACCAGGCTTGCTCTTCCTTGACCCAACATCAGTCCTTCTCTCTTTCTCTCCACCAGCCTTCAAGCATCACTACAGGCCTCTCAGAATCCTCAGGAATCCTGCCCTAGCAGATTGGGCCTGAACCATGGGAAAAAAGGTTCTGTATGTTCTGATGAACCATAAGAAAGAATCCTATTCAACCTGTTGTGGTTCCAAGAATGTGTTTTGACAAAGTTAATTCCCCATAAATTTACAGGTTCTTGAACTTTGCTACCTGGCAACAGGTTTTCCATGGAATATTAGATGTGGGGTTAAAATTGATTCAGGGAACAGAATGGATAAATTTGAGTGTGGCCAGGTGTTTCAAGTAATTTTTTTTTTCTAGGAGTTTGTCCTGATGATTGAATCTCCTCTACAAAGCTCTTTGTGCTTCAGTTTTCTCATAGTAAAAAAGGGACAAGCAGATCTGATTTTAAAAATAAGTAGAAAAATTGGTGCCAGGAAGTCTCATCCCAATAGTGTCTACAATGATGGCTGAAATCCTAGTATTACTTTAAAATTTATGCTTTATAATAGGTTTTCCCCATTTTCTCTAATGCCCTCTTGTACTTACATGTCTACCCTGCCACACAGAATTCTCCTGTATCACCTTGGTAGAAGACCTTATCTATGTAACAAATACATAGTATTCTCCAAGCTCCATACACTGTTTTAAGGACTTTACAAATATTAGTTCACATAATCATATGATGATGGTACTGAGGCACAAAGAAATAGATGAATTTTGCCCTTGTTCATTTGACTATAAAGTGATATGACTTGTGTTGGCACTCAGGAATTCTGTTTCCAGTCTCTGTTCTTAACTACTCTGGTTTTCTTTTTCCCAAACCCATGGCATAGTTCCTCATACACACCCACTTCAGTGCATTTTAATTGTTGGTCTAAAGGTCCACATGTCCATCCACTTGCTCCACTGGGATGAGAGCTTAAAAGCAGGGGTTTAGAATTATTTACATTCTCTCCTGGGGATTGTAGCTGAGATTTCTTCTCTATGGAACAATCAAATAGACTATCAATAAGTATTGGTTGGATGAATTGATCTTTTCAGCCCTAGCACAGATCACAGTGATACACCCCCCCCCCCTACACACACACAGAGGACAAGCCTTGTAGCTATTAAATAAAGATGTTCATTTTGTACTGGAAGGGGTTTGATTTTAACATATGCATTTTCAAATAATTCCCCAAATTGTAAATTATAATAATATTTATTGCGTTGTCAAAATGTAATGACTGTTTAGTCATTGTTGGTGTAATTCCCTCCTACCATCTTAGCAATTATAGGACAATTACAGATGGGGAATTGAGTGACAAAGACATAAATTACGGTAGAGTAAAGGGATTTGGCATATGTGCCAGGAGCATGTATCTGTTCGGGTACCTGAGAAGGCCTGAAGAAGAAGTTCTCTTCTCTTTAGCCACTGCCCCAAAACTTTTGGATTAGCTGATGTATTTGGAAGCCAAAATAGCCTGCCAAAGAGGCCAGTGTTGGAAAGAAACAAACAAAAAAAGAATACGTTTTCCCCTTGCTCAAGCCTTCTAACTTCTTTATTTATTTCAAACAGGGGGTTACAAAGGATGTTAAACCAAAGAATTTCTTTTCTATAATTTAATTTTCATTTTATGCTGTACTTTGAATGAGCTCTTCATTTGTTTGTTTAATAAGCCCAAGCCTTCACTAATGTTTCCCTGAATTTTATATTCTGTTCTAATATTGTATGCCATTCTTTTAATCTGAAGACGCAACGAGCATCCTTGTAATATGCAATAATAATGTGTCTCATGTGGTTGGTTATTTAATCCTGTATTTTAATTGTCCACATGCAGGGCTTCAAGTTATCTGTAGCTCTTCTGCTTCTCCCTCCCCTTTTTTTTTTTCTTTGTTGCTCCTGCCTGCCCCTTTCCTCCAAAAATAGAATAGCAAACTTCTGATGTGTTCTTCCTCTGCACCTTATATTGTAATTGCCACATTTCTGTTGTAATATTGATTTGGAAAACTCATTGGCGTTCCAGTGTATAAAGTAATGGAAATCTGAATCCAGCTGGAGGGAGTTATTTAGTCTTTATTGAGGTGATTTACAGAGAGCTTTCTACCCAAATAAAATGCTCAGAGAAAAATGGAGATGTACTCAAATGAAATCGTGCCTCTCTCTCAAGCAGCATGAAGAAAATAGGGATTCTGTCATTATGAGCCTCCATTTCTTCCTTCCTTCATTTTATGAATGAATGAATGTTAATGAAATGGTAAATGTGCATCATATATGTGTTTCCAGAAAGTTATAGATAACTTTCCAGGTATAAGCTGGCAAAATCTATTTTTTTAACATGACAAATAATATAAAACATTCTAGAGGAGCCTCTTAATTAAAAGATAGTATAGTGGGCAACATTTTTTTCAATTGCAAAATGAAAAGAAACCTTTTTCAAGGTAAAAATTTCCTTTTTATTGTTTTTTTCCATATAGTCTTTCGGAAATTCTTTGTTTGTTCTTTCAAAAATTCTCTGTTAGATTTGCGATGTTCAGATACAGATGGGGAAAGTGCATTTGATTGATACATGAAGAGTGCTTACAGTTCCCATAGTGTTGTCTGTGAGTTCAGCCAGGGTGTTATTTCTATCTGTTGCTATCTTGTTTAGGTGCCAGCACAATTTCCATCAGAAAGCTCATTGAAAATAAGATTATGTTTCTGGGGTTCCCCAAGGAAGGGCCTATTTTAGATAAGGTGATAGCTGCATTTGGTATAGTGGTTATATTGCTTTATTCTCCTCCTTATAAATCATCAACAAATGTCTTTTAAGCAAGTGATATGCATAGGTCGCACCAGCTACATGTAGCTATACCCTCCAAGCCAATGGATAGGAAAGACTAGATTTTCTAGAAGACATCAGTCTAGCCTGAAAGCTTTTCCTATGACCACACATGCCATGTTCACTCATTACATCATCAATGGTTCCCAAATGCCCAAACATAAAAAAGTATCTTACTAGGAGAGAATAAAAAAAGTCTCAAATGGACCTTAGGTTCTACATTAAGAAAGTGATAGAGTCATGGTTCAAATTTAGCCTTATTTCACATTTTTATTTCACTTTGCAACTACCTCCATATGCAATATATAAAAATTAAAAAAAATAATCTTTTTAAGGAAAGAAAAGAATACATGGAAAAAACTAGTGAAAAACAAGTCCATTTTGTAGGCTAGTTGACTGCATTTTACCTCTGTGGATTTGTTGGTTTCAGTAATGGATTTATTGTTCAGGAACAAGGTACTACTGAAGGAAGTTCAGTGATAGGTACACAAGATACTTCTCTGCAGTGTTTTTTGAAGCTGCTGTAAGTCTGCACTTAATTAAAAATAAAAAAATTTAAAACAAACAAAAATAATCTTCCTTTTAATGTTCTAGGGCACTCCTAAAAGCCCTTGTTTTTACAAAATAAATTTCCTGACACCTATAAGTTAAAACTACAATGCAGGGCCGATTTGTCTTTTTTTTTTTTTTTAAGTATATTGCTATAGTACGGATGTTTGTATCCCCCACCCCAATTTATAAATTGAAATCTAATCACCAATGCAATAGAATTAAAGAGACAGGCCCATTAGGAAGTGATTAAGTCCTAAGGGCAGAGCCCTCATGAATGGAGTCAATGCTTTTATGAAAGAGGCCAGAGGGAGCCTCTTTGCCCCTTCCACTGTGTGAAGATGCAAGGAGACAGTACTGTCTGAAGCAGAGAATGGCCTGCAACATATACTGACTCTTCTAGGACCTTGACCTTGCACGTTCAGTCTCCCGAATTCTATGCTTTAAATTTCTGTTGTTTATAAACTACAAAGTCTGTGGCATTTTGTTACAGCAGCATGAATAGACTAAAACACCAAGATATTAGAATATATTTATCCACATATGTAGTGGATTCTCCATGGAAGCATTAACCCTTTCCTCATCACCATTCATTGCTGTCAGTATCTGTGGTGCTCCTTATGGGGAATTGCTGGAAGTGCCTGTGGCCTATCTGCTGAATATTATATGTCGAATATTATCTCTTGATACAGATTCATATTCTGAAGACAGATTTGACTTTTGGAAAAGCCAAGTGTCATCTGAGGCAAAACTCTAGTGAATCAAATATAATAAACTCAATGGAATTTATTATCCACACAGCACTAACAGTTGGACCCTGTTTGAAAACAAATCAACAGCAACAAAAAACATGTTAAATTCAGTGCTATTCACTCTTGTAAACATGGAGATAGTCTCATGTAACTGAAAATGTTGAACACAGGCTATAGAGATGGCTTTTACTCCATCATGTGCTATTTTTATGGCTAGAACCTGTCTCTGTAGACCCAGACTTCAATATCACATTGAGATGATGAGAATCAACTGCTTAGCACAGGGCCTGATCAGTAGTAAGTGATCGGTTAAGAATTAGCAGCTTTAATCATGACGGGGAATAACGATGATTACGATGACGAATTTTGCCCTCAGACAAGTGCTATCCTCTTTGTAAGCCTTTTTTATCATCAAAAAAAAAAAAAATACCACAGGATTGAACAAAATGAGAGCTAAATGTCGCAGTCCCGCCATTCAATGACTCAGAGACTCGAATTCTCCAGCAGGTGTCAGGAGGCAGGACGAAGGTACCAGGCAGCTTTGCCATGTCTGTGGTGGCACAATGACTGAAAGGAATCCTAGAGTGGTACAGGGTTTGGAATCTTCCCCTCAATTTACTCCAGGGCAAGCCCTTTCCTTCTTTATGCTCTGAGGCTTTGATCATCTTGCTAACGTCTTGAAACTGCATTGACATATAGTCTGTCTTAAAAACATCATCGGAAACACATCCAAGGAATTCGTTATGTGCTTGAAGAGCCAGAATCACCAAGTAATTTATAATTGCTTGATAAATAGACTTATGTCTCCCAGTGGGAATGGTGGAAAGTCAGAGGCTGCTGAACAACAGTTGCTTGAAAGGTAGACAGACTTCTCCAACTGGAAAAAGAGTCAGCTTAGATATTAGAGAGTTCAGTGCATTTGGTTGGCAATATTTGACACTAATCCACCAGCTGAAAAATATCAGCTGGAAAGAGCCTTTCCTGGAATGTCAACATTAGTACTTTTCCTGGTGAACACTGAAAGGCTGACAAGCCTCAAGCAAATATGGATTTGGCTTTAGGTGTCTCTGAGATTTGGCTCACAAGGGCAGGACTTAGATTTCTTTGTAGGGTTCTATATGTCTGTCTTTTAAACTTGAGACACGGACATAGGTGGGTTGGTACCTCATGGAGGTTAAGTCTAGGCACAGGGGTGGTAGAGGGTGTTGGGAAAGCTGGAGGTGGGCAAGGGGACTGTGACAGTGGTTGGCAGGGAGTTTCTAAGCAAAAGACATCATGCTCTTGCTAACTCCTCTACATATCTCAGGGCCTTATTTTTGACTTCAGACTATCTTTTCATCATATCCTTGGCAAGAATATGATGAAAAAGTTAAAAAGTTACTTTTCAGGAAGGGGCAAACGTAAGAGGATTCTTAGGTATAAGCAAGAGTGGTCCCTCCCATGAGCTTTATGATTCAGAGGGCTTGACTCTGGCCCTCTGCCAGCCATCTTCTACCCAAGGGAGAGAAGTCATCAGTGTCAAGGGGATATACTCATTCCAAGTCCATAGTCCCTGTCTTTTATTCTACCCAGACATCCCTGCCAAATACCCATGCCCAATTCTAGGACCTATTTGGATCTCTTTCCTAGTTGTTTTTAAAGACAAATCGAGCTGCCAATGTACACACCTCCAGGCAAAGGGGTGGCTAGTGGGCAGAGGTTGGGAAGAAGTTTGTGTGTTCCACTTATAGGGTAATACAGGTCTGAGAATAGAAAGGAGAAAAGGGCCAGGCCAGGAGTGGAGGGACATGGGCCATCTGTCTCTTGCCTTCACATTCTGGTATAGAACTCCAGGGAGTTGGCAAAATATAAATTTTAATTCTAATTTGTTTCAGGTTATCAAAAAAATTATAAGTAGGCCTAGAGGAAACAACAGTGTTCCCTGGTCCCACTTCCACTCCTATCTAGCATCTGGCTCTATGTCAAATCCAGCTAGAACATAATTGCCCAAGAGGCAATTGAAGGGCAGTTACCACTCTTGGTTCTTTCATTTACCAGTCACTGATTGCCTGTTCTGTGTCAGGTTCAGTGTCTTCTAAAACAGATGCGCTTCTCACCTTAAGAAACCTCATAGAGAAAATCTACAAGATAGAAGAGTAAACAAACGCATTAGTGATTACTTTCCAGTTGTAATAAAATCACAAACAGATTGGGTACAGAGACAGAGAAGAAAATGAAAGAGGAATTATAGTTGTTCCTCCATATCTGCTGGGAATTCGTTCCAGAACCTGGAGGATCAGATGCTCAAGTCCCTTATATAAAGTGGCATAATATTTGCATATAACCTACTCACATCTTCCTTTAAATCCTCTCTAGATTATTTGTAATGCCTAATTCAATGCAAATGCTTTGCAAATAGTTGTCACACTACATTGTTTAGGGACTAATACAAAAAATAGTCTATACATGTACAGTTTAGATGCAATTTTTTTCCAAATATTTCAACCTGTGGTTGATTGAATCTGTGGATACAGAACCTTTGAATATGGAACACCAACTTTAGTTGAAGATGAGCAATGTAAGTTGGGTGTCTCTGAGCAAGTAGACATTAAAGTAGACATTTAAGTAGAGCCCTGAAGGGAGAGAAGGAGCCAGCCATACCAGATTGGAGTGAGGAGGAGGAATCCAGCCAGGGGACAACCTGTGGAGAGGCTGGGATGCAGGAGCGAATAGGAGGTGATATGATAAAGGAACTTGCAAGTAGCCTATGGTGCTGCAATGTCTGAAAGGACAGAGGCAGGGAGGTCAATTAGGGGGATCTTGGTAAAAGTTGAGGCAAGGGATGATGGTGATTATTCTTATCCATGAGAAAGCCAGGGTATTCCCATACCAAGATGTCTTACTCTTGAAAAGTTAGACCTTGCTAAAACTTACCTTACTTCTATTTGCAAGGGCAAATTCTGTTCACTTATTAATCCTCTAGTCATTCCGCACATGGCTCATGAGCACAGTGCATATTTCAAGCCCCACTTCAGGAACTTGGAGTACATAGGTGAAGTAGGCACAGTCTCTACTGGTAGAATATCTGGAGAGATTCATACTGTTTAGAGGCAGGAACCAAAGGGCAGGGGAGAGGAGGGAGCCAAGAAGGGGAAGCCATCACTAGGGATGGTGGTATGAAAAAAAAGTTTTGCCCACTTTAACTCATAGATATGGCCATGTGGTTTGGCTTCAAACAACCAGCTACTGCATTACTGGAACATAAAAGATTTGTGTGTATGTATGTGTGGTACTGGGAATTGAATCCAGAGGCATTCTACCTCTGAGCTACACTCTCAGTCCTATTTTATTCTTTATTTTGAAACAAACTCTCACTAAGTTGCAGAGGGCCTCACAAGTTGCTGAGCCTGGCTGTGAACCTGCAATCCTCCTGTCTCAGCCTCCCAAGTACTAGGATTACCAGCGTGTGCCACCACACTGGACTTTTTTAGAAAATATTTTTAAATGTTGACTATGTATTGAATGTAATGAATAGATGAAAATGGAAAATGCATGAAAGTAGAGAACTTGAGGGAGGGAGGATCTCTCTTCCCCAAGCTTATTTAAAATGCACAAATGAATTTAGAAAATATCCAGAACCTGAAATCTGGAGGACCTATAGATATGGGTGGGATTTGAGGGGAGGTCAAGAGAAGGAAATAGACTCACTATAGGCCAAGAGAAGGAAATTGACTATGAGGGGCTGGGACTGGGGTGACAATGACAGTTGTGGCAGCTGCAGAGGCATCAAAAGGACCAGACTTCATGAATTGCACATTTCTTGCCATGGATGAGGAAAGAATTAGGGATCTCTTGCAGTCAGACTACCCCCACATGAGGATGGACTTGGAAGGAGATCATGGGAAAGGACATCACAGTACTTTCCCTGCATCCTGCTCAAATTCCACCTGAAGCAATTCTAGTGAGAAGAAGGGATCTATATCCCCACAGAAAACTGGAGCCAGTGAAGAAACCTCCACTTCATCCACAGCACTAAATTCAAATTTCAAAAAAAGGAGGGTGGTTTTTCTACAACTATAGGTTTTGATTCACTAATATAAAGCTTGGGTCCATTAAGTACCAAATTTTCATGTAGATTCTTGGAGATAGATTACTACACTTCTTGACAAAGAAAGGAGCTGTGTCATGAGATAGAATGCCTAAGAGAAGATACTTTTAAAAAGTATGATTATATAATATTATATAATCTAAGATGGACTGTAAGTAGGGCTAATCAAACTTAAGCCACAATGACACAAGCATTGTGGGCTAAGTAGGAAGGGGATTGACTGGCACCGATTCCTGCTGAAATAGGTAGAATATCTTTTGTTTATCTTTTAAGGAACAAGCCTCTAGTTTTTGATGATACACATAGTATCAGGCTAAGAAGGGATGAGCTCTGAGTCATGCCATCCCATCTTTTTGTCCAATATTTTAGTAAAATGTATTAAATGGGTACTGGGAGCCTGCTCCTCTGCTGGACCTCTTAAAAGCACCACACGGGCACCAATGAGTCAGTATGTTCATCTTCTGTTTGTAGTTTAAGCAAATAGGACTTATGCACTTAGTATTATTGAGAACAACTAAAGACAGGAAGCACCGAGTTCTTATCTGAATGCTAAAGGAGGCCTTTGCTTCTGAGAGTGGGGTCATGCAGGTTGACTGGGAATAATGACCCCAGATTCTTCAGCAGATCCTCAGCTACTGAGGTAGGAGCCAGATCATCCCAAGTGGCAGGAACAGAAGAACAAAAAAACTAGAGATCAGGTGATAGTGCCCTAACATACTGGCATATTGCTGGATGACTCTTGAAATAGAACACCCAATGCAAACTAATATTTGTGTAACAACAAATAGGGCTGTTCTTAGAACGTTGATTTTCTTTGGTGCTTACAGAGTGGATGATTCTAGTTTGCTCTTTATTTTTACCTTTAAATTTTTGCATTCCTGGAGGTCACTGACTGCCTGCTCACAGATGTGGGGTAAGGTTTAATGATCAGCTCTCCATAATCTCTACAATCTTTCTTGCTTCCTAATGCTGAGACCCAGTACAACTGCTGTTTGTTCTACCAGTTGTTACTTTGTGATATAGACTATTTTTTTCTTTATCTATGCTTTTATCCAAAGTAACAAACAAACAAACAAGATAGCAGAAGGGTCATCTCTTTTTTTTTTAATGAGAAAGCATATTGCTTTGTAGAGGTTTAAAACATCCAGAAAGCATGTAGATGTCAGTGACATGGTTAACCCCATTGGCTTTTGAAGTTTTGACTCCCACTCTGAGCCTTAAGATCTTCCTCAGGGAACAAGAATTCTGGCAAAGAAGGCTTGGTGTGGGGGTGGGGAGTGGGAGTGGGTATTCCGTACCCCAAGCAAACTTCTTTATTTGAAGATTCAGCCACACCATATTCCATCCGATCTCCAAAACATCATTATCAGAAATGACAACTACAACAACAACAAAACCAGATGGGTGATTACTTGCCTAGAATATAAGAGGCAAAATTTGGGAGTGTCTGCTGATTCTGACCTAGCTTATACTGTATCTGTCATTTCCATCACAAATCAAACCACTCCCTTTCAATGCTCATTATAAAACCCATAAAATGTAAAGTCTTTGTATTATCTAGACAATGACTGGATAATAAACCATAGGACCATCCCTGGTGCTCCTTATTAAAATTTTGCAAGAAGCCATGAATTCCCTGTTATTAGGGTAAATATCAATGGAAGACAGGCTGGTTAGATACCTATTTGCAAGTGTTGACAGGAAATTAAATTTGCAAAACAGGAGTAAAACCTTGGTAGACCTTTTTTTTTTTTTTTTTTCCTGGTATGCAGGGACAAAAACAAGGAAATTGAATAGTGAGATTTTTGTAGCATTCTTCCCTGGAGATGAAGAACTGAAGAGCAAATGGTTTGCCATTTATCAAAAGGTCAAACCTAAGATGACTTAGCAAGATTTTCATTCTTAATACCAAAGAATTACTACACAGGCTCTGATTTCAGAGATGCAGAAGCCCAAGAAAAGGAGGTATCTCTGAGTTAGGTATTTTTCACTCAACATGTTCACATTTTTTTTCTTTGTTTGCTTGTTTGCCATTGTTAGAGATGATGTCGTACAGTTCTTCATGGTGAAAAGTCACTATAGCATATCGGCATCCTTTTGCAAGCAAATATGATAAATGTTTCCTCAAATAAATAAGCAATCTTATTTACAGGTTCTTTGGTGTTAATAACAAGTACATGTACCAATGAATTGAATGGACAACAGTATTCCTCCACTGCAAAGTACAAATTGTATCATTATATTTTAAGCTAAAAAGAATTGGAGACTATCAGCATTTTATTTTTGGGGGGAAAGACAGTTTTCTTTCTTAATGGTAGTATCATTGATCCATGTAATACACGTGTTGGTAGCTGCAGGTTTTTATTTTTATTTTTTATTTTTTGGTACTGGGGATTAAATCCAGGGGTGTTTTTCCTCTGGGATATAGCTTCAGCCCTTTTTCACTTTTTATATTGAAACAAGGTCTTAGTAATTTGCTGAAGACCTTATTAAGTTGCTGCAACTGTCCTTGAACCAATGATCCTCCTGTCTCAGCCTTCCAGGTACTGGGATCACAGGCATGCACCACTAGGCTCAGCCAGCTGCAGATTTAGTAAAGAAATGGAGAGGTAGGCAGAAAGAGGAGAGAGTTTAATACAGGCATTTAAAATTTATTTATAGTAAAAAAGTAACAGTCACTTTTATTTATTTACTTACTTTTCATAAGAAAAGGATTGGCACCTTTAATGACAAATTCAAGGCAAGGTGATAGAATGGAAAGCCCTCTTGCGTAGGAGTCAGAAAATCTGCTGTTCAGCCACCAAATACCTACAAAGCCTTAAAAAGTGAAGGTGGGAGGCTAGGTAGAGGTCCTCAGGATCATTTTAGACTCTTCTCTGAAGTGATAACATTTACTACAAATGAATTTGCAGAGCCGCCTTAAGTGCAAAATAATAATCTAATTTAGTAATAGTCAAACCTTCCCAGAGAGGTTTCAACTGACCAGCCTGTGTTCTCATCCAAGGCCTGTTGAGGAATTGTGCGTAGTCCATAGAATAGTGATTTATATTCTCTCTATAAAGGAAAAAATGGAATTTGTTGCAAATAAACAGGTGATTCTAAAAGAAAACAAAATTATCTATTATATTTACATTTAAAAAAAATCAGCATTGGCAGCCCAGGGTCATATTCCCATAGACTAGAGCAAGAATGTTTAGGGCAGAGATGAAGCATCTCCCAGGGTGCAGGGAATGTGTGCCCTTCTCAAGGTCCAACTAGCCACCAGCCCTCCTGATAAGGAGGCCACGTCAGTTGTCATTTATCTCTTTATTCATTTATACTATCTGCTTAAGGAGCGTCAAGCCAAATGCCATTCATGAGAACAATACCTATGTCCTTTAATTAGCTATATCCATGACCACAGATGTTATCTGATTCATCCCAAGGAGGCAGAGGCAGAAACAGATGTATTGTGAACCCTGGGAAGTCAGGCTGAAGCATTCTGGCACTTGGGAACTCTCAGGTTCATGTCATTTGACATAGTCTCATCAGAAACTTATTTCAAGATCCAGGATCCAGATACAAGGTGAGCTTGACGTGATTAACAAATTCTTTTCTTCATCCACTTACTACTGTAGGTCAAAAGTTGGAATAATGATTCAATGCACGAGTTATAGGAAGCTCAATTTTGACTTAAGATCTAAAGCCAGTCAATTCCAAGAAACCAAAAAGTCAAAGAAGGAATTTTGGCATTGAGATGTAAAAAGACCACTTCCCCCAGGCAATTATTTTACATCTAAATTATTTATGTGTATTGAGGGGTTTAAGAATTCTTAAATTTATTTTTTCCTTGCCTTGGTCCTTCACAAGTCTCACATTTACAAGAAATGAAATCTAGTTATATGCCTACCAGGCAGGTAGACGGACAGACAGGTTATTGACAGCACTACAAGGCTCCTTTCCTCCCTCTTAGTTTCTGGTCTCAGACATCAGGGACAGAGCCACTTCAGGAATGATGGGGGTAGGAGGAGTTATAGAATGAAAAACAATGTGGCCTCCAAAAGTGAAATTTAGCTAATTATATGTTATTCACTTGCTTAGCTTTAGAGTATAGACTTGTGATTTGTGTCATTCAAGAAGAAAATACTGATGGCTGTGCCATCAAGATTCTAAAGATGAGTGTCTGTTAATTTTTTAGAGTAAAGAGGTCTTTTACTACCAGGCTAAAAAAAGAGGAAAAGAAAATCAGCGCATGTATGTCACACACAAAAGATTTCTTTGTTTTGATAAAATAATTACCATTTAGAGAAAACCAGGTTGGACTTGTGAAAGGACTAGTCCGGACTTTATAGATATCAATCTCAGTCTGGAGAATTCTGACAAGACAAGTGCAAATGTCAGGGTCATGATGAAGAATGCAACACTTTTGTATCTCTATAGCGTACTGTGTAGAAGGAAAACAGACTTTGAAAAGTCAATACTGTTCTCTAATTCTGATTAAGTGGTTTTAGTAATAGTAAATAAAAATTGATTGCTGTCTAGTCTGTTCTTAGTAACTAGAAATTAGTTTTAATTTGGGAAATATTTTCTTATTTATCAACAGGTTTTCTTTTTTTCTGGCCATTATTAAGACCCATCTCATTATGCCTCCTCATAAAATACCTTAGGACAATGGTTCTGAATTGATGATTTTTAACCCTCCAAGAGATGTGCTGAGACATTTTCAGCTGCTGAGACAGGGGATAGAATGGAGAAAAAGCTTCCTTAGTCTAACATAGATTCCCAAATATCGTGGTACCGCTCCCCCTCTGGGGGTGGAGGGAGCTGGAATGATCCAGGGGAAGCTGCAACAGCCTAGCTGTGGGTTCAATTGTGGGGGCATTAAATAAAAATGGGGGGTGTGGAAGTGCCCAGGATGGGCAATGAGTACTTTTTTTTTTTTTTCTGAAAGGGGACTATAAGTCAATAGGTTTGGACAGGATAGTAAATAAGGATGCTCCTAAATATCCTTGAATGTACAGGACAGCCTCCCACAACAAAGAATTATCTGGCCTATAATATCAATAATTCCAAGGTTCACAAACCCTGTGGGAATAAAGAAATGGGATGTTTAGCATGCTGAAGAAAAGACAAAGGAAAGACCACCTGACTGTTTTCACATTTCTTGAGCACTTTTATGTGTGAGGTGGAGTAGAATTCTCCTGCTTATTTCTTGCAGGGCACTTGGACCAATGCTTGGAAATTATAAAAAGGCAAATAGAGAGGAAGGTTTTCTAACAGATACCTACAAAACTGGGATGCATGTCCCCAAGAAGTAGTGAACTTCTCATCTATAGATAGCTAAAATATAACTTGGATTGTCACCAGAAAGGGCTGTCTACTATCTAACCATTATGCAAAATTGGTTCATTGAAAGCAATTTTATTCCAGATAATGTGCTAGGAAATCAGTCTAGGTTGCAGAGCTTATTCAAATAAAACAAGCTAAGCTACCGCTTATAGATATAAAACTTCAATAATTCTATCCTTCTGGCTAACTTTGGAGAAAGCATAACTCCTTATACAACCTTATGAAATAGGTAGGTAGAATTTAGGAGGGATATTTAGACCTATTTCAACAAGTCCCTTACTTCTGTAGGATTATATAATAGTTATAATATTTCCATACACTTTGCCCTACAGAATTTCCTACATTAGCAGCCTTCAGACTTAATTGACCATATAATCAATCAGTAAAATTTTAATTTTTATTAATTATTTGCATGTTTATATAAATTATAATTTATTTTCTCACAACTAGAAACAATTTTAAAAGGATAAGAGTAAAAAAGTGTTTAATTTCTCACATAGAATTGATCTACCAGCTCTTAGCCAATGTTTTTCACTAATCAGAAGTGAAGACCAGCATTTTTTTTTAATTTAGAAGATAATAAAGAAGATAATAATTATAAAAGGTAATTTTTATAAACCTATAATATATGAGCCCCAGTTTTAAAATTAGATTATCTAGACATAAAATTATTTTTTTCAGATTCCTATAAGAGTTTCTGTATACTTACTCTCAATTTCTAAGTTTCTTCATCATGGCCTGAAACTGATAACAGTTATCAGGCTGGCAACACAGTCTTTGGGTCACACTGCATTTCTGAACACAACCATGAGAGGTGGATATTATTGTCCACGAGAAAACTGAACTCAGCACTGTAAAATGACGTAACACTATTGATATAAAATTTCATGATCTCTGATTGGTATCTTGAATTATCAACTTGAAGCTTATGTGTAATATCTTTAATAATTCAGAAGACTTCCATTTAAACAGGGGATGCTCACTTGTGAGGAAGAAATTTGAGGTCCCTGTCTTTTACCTTGATGTCCACATAATTCTAGTTTTCCTGTCTGCCAAATGGGCATAAAAGGACCGTTCCCCACCCCGCCTCCATCCTTTCCTTAAAAGACTCATATCTAGAAAAATCATGTATAGGAAAGCACTTTGATAAGGCAGCTAAGATTTTAAAAAATGGGCCCCCATAATTCCACAGAATTCTCAGGAATCCTTTTATGTTCAAACAGACATATACAATGCATTGCTTAGCTCAGAACCTAAATACCTTTTGTGCTACTTCTAAATTTTTCAGGCAAAAGTGCAATATTCATCCAAATCACTAATTAATTGAAAATTGAGCTGCACTGGATTGCCTGGATATTCCTTTTCATTACTAACTTACCTCAATTTAGGTAGAATGCCAAATTATATTCTAACAGCCTGCAAGAATGAAAGTAACTCTGATCTCTGAATTAGTCTGAGAGAGAAGTTTAGATGTGTATGTAATTGCTATTCCTTTATGCTTCCTTATAGTCAAATCATGTTTAAATGTCTAATGGAAGCGAAACCAGGGTACAAATATGTCACTTCCTATTTCTTTGGGATATTATGTGCTTTTATTTAACATCCTGTTCCTAAGTCTCTCATTTGTTAAGATGGAAATAATAATAGTAGCTGCTTCATAGGGTTGTTGTTAAAGAATAAATTAAATACTTCAGTTAGGAACTTACAAGTGTTTTGTACATGGTAAAGCCTCAATAACAGGTATTATTATTAAGAGTGTTCATTTTAACAGAAGTGCCTAATCATTCCAATTATAGCACTTCATACTAAGTGGTACAATTGATCGGTAAAGATAGACTGGACTGGAGATAGAAGGATGTTAAGTTTGACCTTCCTGTTATCCCCTGCCAACCTGAGGGCCTCAGAGCTTTCCCTCTTTTTCTATTTCCTGGTAGAGAGAGCATCATTTTTCAGATGGACACAATGCAATAGCCTATTATTAACAACTATCAAGTAATTGAGCGTCTGCTTCATAACTTCTGTGAATCAAGGGCTATAATTATGGGCCTGAGTTTAAAAGCCCTCTTGTTAAACCTCCAGGTAGTATAACAGAATAAAAATTAATTAAGAAAAAGAAGCACTATGCAAGGATTTTATGCCTTTCAGAGACTTAGGAGGTAAACAAGTATGTCTACTTATTAGAAAAAACAACCGTCATTTCTGAAATACACCTCTGATAGAAAACCAAGTTTTTTTGTTGTTGTTGTTGGTGGTGGTGGTTTGTTTTTTGTTTTTTTTTTTGGTACTGGGGATTGAACTCGGGGGCATTCTACCTTTGAGCTATACCCCTAGCCCTATTTTTTATTCTTTATTTTGAAACCGAGTCTCACTAAGTTGCAGAGTGCCTCACTAGGTAGCTGAGGCTGGCCGCGAACCCGGATCCTCTGGTGTCAGCCTCCCAAATGCTGGGATTTCAAGCGTGCACCACCACGCCCAGCTTGAAAACCAAGTTTATATAGCCATACTGAGACTATTATCCCCAACAAATAGATCTCATTTGGTATGAAGTATGTACAATTAAAATTTAGGATTAGACTCTCCAAGAGGTTTTCTTAATTTAAAATTCAGTCCAATAATATTCTTTAGAAATAAGAGCAATAGGGCTTCTATTATTCTGATGAATCAGCTCCTTCTTTTTTCCATACAGGTCTGTCAGATCAGAGCCTAGGTCAGAATCCTCAGCTGGGAGGACCTTGAGTACCAAGTGGGTGGGTGTGGGCTTCCTGTAATCCCTTCAATGAGGAAGCTGTAACTCACAAAGGCTCTTTCGCCTTGCAGGGTAATTACAAGAGTGCAGATCCTTACACGGGTAGGAAGAAATATTTGGAGCAGGAGTCAGCTAACTCTCTATAAAGGGCCCATTGTAAATATTTTAGGTATTGTGGGCCAGACAGTCCCTGTCACAACCACTTAACTTTGCCATTGTACAGCCGAAGCAGCTATAGACAATACTGAAATGAATGAGAATGGCTGTGTTCCCAGGAAAATGTATTTTAAAAGAGAGGGCTGGCTTTAATCCAAGGGCTGTGGTTTGCTGACCCTTCATCTATAAGAATGGTCACTAGACCTCCAACTGGCAGCCAGTAGCTACATTCAGCTCAAAGGTATATTTTTATTTTATCTTCAGTGTTGGTCTGCATAAGGCATTTATTTCCTATTAGTTGCCAACATTTAAAAATCAGTAGATTTTTTTTCACATACCAATATGGAATCTGACATCTGAAAAATAGGCAATGATCTGGTGACACCCTGCTGTCCTCCTCCACAGCAGCCTTGGTGGCGTGCACTTTAGAAGAGGCCTTTGCTTGCTCGTTCTCCAAAGGACTCATGTTCCTGGTGCCTCCTCCAAGCTCAGGCCTACATTTCTCATTCACATTACCTGCCCTGCCCTTGGACTTGATTTGGGAACCCGTTCTCTCTCTCTCTCTCTCTCTCTCTCTCTCTCTCTCTCTCTCTCTCTCTCTCTCTCTCTCGCTCCCTCCCTCCCTCCTTTCTTTCCCCTTCCTGAAATATTTCTAGTTTTGTTTCTCTGAGCCCAAGGGTCAGGAGTACTTTTGCAAACTGATAAGTATGTTTTTACACTATTAACAGTGACTCACAAAGGACTAGAGCTGAGGTCTAGAAGTAATGAAACTTAATTTCCTACCTCATCCTAAAATCATATTCAGGAATCAAATCTCTCCTCCCCTCACCTCTTTCTTCCATTCCCAAACAATGGACCAGAAAGATATTTTTTTAATTCATATCTTTCAATATTTTATATATTTTGGTCATGTTATTTTGAGTTTCCTTTATATCCAAGTTTATTGTTTTTTCTATCTCTTTATGTCTATATATGTGTATACACATGCATATACACATAAACATACACACACATACATACATATGCATACATATACATATACATGTTTTTTGTGGAGTACTGAAGATTGAACCATGGGCATTCTACTTCTGATCTCTACCTCAATTCTTTTTTGTTTTGAAACAAGATCTCTCTAGGTTGCTTAAAGTCTCGCTAAATTGCCAATGCTGATCTGCAAGCCTCCTATCTCAACCTCCCAAGTACTGGGATTACAGGCATGTGCCACCACTCCTGGCTAAAATATAAAAGCTTGTTTTCTGTGCACCAACAATGTTCAGGTCTGTACTGACTGGAGATAAGATTATTAATTGCATGATTCAACTTATTTAACTCAGTACATTTAATGTCTATGATGTGGTAGGTGGTGTTGGGCATTGAAATGTAGAGTCTTTGTCATGGAAGAAGGGAGTAAGTAAGGATTAGACCTCCAAATGGATAATATTACCTACAAAGATCTTTGCATTTATATTTGAGTACATTAGTGAACTAAGGTGAGCAGTAAAACCACAACTATTAATCAAAACCTTATCTATCTATCTATTGAATTTATTTTTGTTTTGGTACTGGAGATTGAACCCCCAGGGTCATTCTACCTCTAAGCTACACCCCCAGCTCTATTTTATTTTTTATGAAATAATAGGGTCTCACTAAGTTGTGGAGTGCCTCCCTGATTTGCTGAGGTTGGCCATGAACCTGTGATCCTCCAGTCTCAGCCTTTTCAAGTACTAGGATTACAAGTGTGTGCCAAAATACAGGGGCCCACAACCTGTTTTAAATAAATGGTGAGTTCATTTTGTCCCAGAAAACTACGTATTGGGGTAAATGGGAAATTTTAACTTAAGGATATTAGACCTTAATCTACTCATGAGGGTTAGGCCCCAACTACCAACTCTGTTGCATTAGGTAGCAAATTTCCCACACACGAACTTTGGAGGACACAGTTAATTCAGAGGAGCTACGTGAAAGAAGAAATGAACTTCATCATGGGTAAATGCAAAGTAGCTGCTTAAAGGAAAAATAATACAAACTGTTATGAGATGTTCTCTTAGCTGTCAGTAATGCAGTATAGTCATTGGAGTATATTCATTAATGACATTAGCCCATTATGTGATTGTATATAAAACACCAGCAAAATACTAGAACCTGTAAGAAATATGTAGAAAAGCTACAATTTGCTTTAGAATTATTTTTCATTTAAAAGCATGCTCACGGCCGGGCGTGGTGGCGCACGCTTGTAATCCCAGCATTCGGGAGGCTGAGACCAGAGGATCCAGGTTCGCGGCCAGCCTCAGCTACCTAGTGAGGCACTCCGCAACTTAGTGAGACTCGGTTTCAAAAATAAAGAATAAAAAATAGGGCTGGGGGTGTAGCTCGGAGGTAGAATGCCCCTGAGTTCAATCCCCAGTACCGCAAAAAAAAAAAAATAAAATAAAAAATAAAAAATAAAAGCATGCTCACTTGAGTCTGGGCTTCTGAATGCACTTGTGGTCAACATACCTCAGGCAAGGTTTGTGGTACTGTTTTATAACCAGAACCTCTAGCAATGCAGACACGTAGCAGATACTCCATGAATAGCAATGGAGTCAATGCATGTTGACATAGAACCTGATGCATAGTAGGTATGCAGAAGAGAGCTGGGGAATATGTGGATAGGGGCAGAATGCAACAAAACAGAGAAAAATAAGAACAAAGATAAGGAAACATTGCTAATTCCTTAACAACAAATAATAATAAATGACTCTTATGACAATTAGTCTAAAAAGTGACATACTTTGTTTCTTTGTTCAGGAATGGAAGGAAGTAAGGGGGTAGGAGAAGAATGGATCCTGGGAAATTTCTGTAGATAGATAGAAGGAAATAGTCTTTTGATCCCAGATAATAACACACTTGAAACTCATTGACTATAATAATGTACATCCTTATAAAGGCAGCATGTTTTTGAAACAACAGATCAAATTTTCTACAGAATATTTTATAGGTGTCTCTATGTATTTGTGTGTATTTTCCCAAGTCCTTAAAAGAAATGTGTAAATATATATATATATAAATTCTTTTTTGTGTGTGTGGTACTAAGAATTGAATCCAGGGGCATTCTACCTCAAAGATATACCCTCAGCCTTATTTTATGTTTTTTTTTGAAATAGGGTCTCACTAAGCTGCTGAGGGCCTCGTTAGGTTGCTGAAGCTGGCCTTAAAGCTGTGATGCTCCTGTCTCAACCTCCCAAGAACTATGATTACAGGCATGTGCTGTGCCACCACACCCCTCATTAATTTAGTTTTCCTTCATCTACTTTCATACTAGCTTCTGTGAAATCCTCTAGGATTCTTTTATCAGAATATTTGTTTGGGGGAAGTAAGTGACATCATTCATCCCTTTGACCCAGCTGTAATCAGCACCCCTTGCCGGGAAAGAAAAAAACAACAACAAAAAAACCCCCGAAAACAAAAAACCCTTTGCTCTTGCCTTGACCCTTCCAAGAATTAGCCTTTTCAAAATTTCATTGGAGTTTCTCTAAATCTCTCTGTTCGTTTGCATTCCTAATGATTTGAGACTCTATTTAGTGGTCTGGTTTTATTCACCCGGGAGCCTGGAACCAGGACCTCCACCTGACAGCCTGTTCAACATCTCATGAATGGGAATAATGAATGAAAAGGTCAGACAGTCCATTTAAGTAATAACATTGTTCAGACTTCAAGATGCCATAGCATTGTGACATAATCCATATGTGTTTCCGGAGAGCCAGGAATAATGCAAGGTTTTAACCTTTAGTTTTAATAAAGATTCTCCAATAAAAAAAAAAAAATTGAAACATATTGGTGCTTCAACCAATGAACTGAAAACAACTAAAACAAACTAAACAAAATAAAACACAGCCAGAACATTGTTTACGTTTAAAGAACTGGATAAAAGCAATTTAAACATACAACAACCCATGCATGCTCAATCGCTATCTATTATTTAGAGCAGTAGTTTGGGGTTTTGTTTTAATGGTGTTTTACCTTGGATTTCATGATGGTATTTTGCAAAGCAGGTTAAGCTTTAGGAGTTTAGCTTTTTATTTTACTGTTTTCTGTGTGTCTGTGTGGCATCATTCATGTCAAATTCATTTCCATTCTTCTCCAAGCTCCTAATTATGCCCTCAGACTTTTTGAAGATGCATTTGTTCCTAAGTGCAATCAGGAAGCATATTAGAAATCAGCTATACATAGTTAGGCTCTTATAAATGGAAAGTCTATTACATTTGTGTGAGAAACAGTGTTCATACTGGAATTCAATTGCAGTTGATAGACATGTATTGATTGCTTAGGACATGCTAAGTACTGCACCAGACATTGTGAGGAATACTGCCATAAATAAAATGCCATCCTTGACCCAGAGAACTCAGGGTCAAGAAGGCAGCAGCATGTAGTGACTAATAGTTCAGACTCTGCAATTAGGGCCAATGTTCAATTCTTGTTTTGTTTCACTACTCATAAGCCCTGGGATTTCTCTGAGACACAGTGTTCCCCTCTAAATAGGAATGATACTAGCCAGGGAAATACTTTTCTGGTACTGTGTATTTCTGATTGTAAAACTAATACATGTTCATTATTAAACATTCAAGTATGACCTATGCGGAAGCTAGGGAGAAATTGGGACACAGGAGGGACTATAGACAAAGGAGGAGAAACCTAGATGGAGTGAGGAGGGAGGAAGACTTGAAGAGGAAACATCTCAGTGGTCGTGATGTACATACGCAGACTTATGGAAGCTAATCATTGTGTTGAGGATGGGAATGTGGGGAGGGAGAGGGAGTGGGGTGGGAACTGGGGGAGGGCTCAAGAAGTACACCCTGTGTGCATGTGTGCCTCTATCACCCTGAACTTCATCAAGACATATGATTACAATGCACCGATAAACACAGTGCATAAAATAAAATGATAAAAGTCTCACTGTTATTGAATCTCCAGTCCTAAAATGACCATGTGAATAGTTTGGAGTTATATATTTTCAGAAACTTTTCCTTTGTATATACTTAAATACTATTAATTTTTCTGTCAGTTTCATTCATATTATCCTTATTGTTTTGGAACTTGATTCTTTTTAAAATGAACTTTCTATTTTTAAGTAATTTAAGATTTACAGAAAAGTTGCAAATATATATGTTGCAACTATATGTATACATCATGTACATATATAGTATAATATATGCATATATACATATATAGCTGCAACTATATGTGATGCAGATTGTATATATGTATTATATATAAATACATATGCATGTATACACACACACACACACATATACATACAGAAAGGCTAAAGAAAGTGTTAAGGTGTCCACAGAGATTCAAGAGGTCTTGCCAAAAGAAGAGGCAGAGATCAGACACAAATGCAAAGAGTCAGAGAATTGGGCTGTGTATGTTATCACTGCTGAGCCTCAGCTTTCAATTTTCCTGGTCAAGGCTCCTGATAAGTGGCCAAGTGATGGATCAGCTTGCTACCATGTCCAGTCTTGGGGTGCTTCTCCTTTTATGGGTCTTCGGTGAGAGGTTTACATCTGGTAAGATTGATAACTCATATGTCTGGTGATGCTAACACGATTTGATATGCCCAAATGTCCATGTGCTCCTGATTTAATTTGATAAGTTAATTTTTTATTGGCATGAGTAAATTATTTATCAATTTGTGCCTGATGGTTGTGCTGGGCAGATGGTGGTTGTTTACTTGTACAAACAAGATGTAGAGTCAGTCCACCTTGGCACTTGAATTCAAAATGGAGTTAGGGTGAGCTACTGCTTTAGAAAATGGAATAACTCAGGGCTAGGCAAAGCCTGAAACATGCTATTCTATACATTATAAGATAACATGAAGCAATTACTCTTTCTGAAATTAGTACTTTGCTATTAAAACAATTAACTACACTAGTTTTCTCACTAATGTGTTTTTTTCTGATCCAGTATCTAATCCAGAAACCACATTGTATTTACTGCTTGTTTGGTTTTATCCAACAAAGCATTTTGAAAATCTTATATATATCTGTACATATAGTCTTATATGTTGCTTTAAAAAGGTACAGACTTTTAATAACGTCTGCATAGAGTAATTTATTTAACCCTCTTTTGAATGTTGATTCTTTTGGGGAGGTGGTCTTGAGCCCAGGGACATTCTACCACTGAACTATACCCCCAGGCTTACCTTGTTTTTATTTTGAAGCAAGCAGGGTCTCACTAGATTGATGAGAGTCTCAGTACTTGCTGAGGCTTTCCTCAAACCTTGATCTTCTTTCTCAGCCTCCCAAGTACTGGGATTACAAGTTTGTGCCACTGTGCCTGGCTGATTTTTTTTTTTTTTTAATGATTTAAAGGAAACAACCCTATCAGGGATTTCCACATATTGTATAATATGATTTTCATAACCACCTTCATCTCTTGGATGCCAACAGCCATTTGTAATTTTTGATATATTTATTTTTCTTCTGACAAATGATCTTTTCAAAATGTAGTTGTCCCTTCCTTCGTTCCTTCGTTCCTTCGTTCCTTTGTTCCTTCCTTCCTTTTTTCTTTTGGGTACTTGGGATTGAACTCAGGGATATTCTACCTCTGAACTACATCCTCAGCACTATTTTATTTTTTTTTATTTTGGAATAGAGTCTCACTAAGTTACAGAGGACCTCAATAAGTTGCTGAGGCTGGCCACGAACCTGGAATCCTCTTGTCTCAGCCTCCCAAGTACTGGGATTACAAGTATGTACTACCAGGCCAGGCTTAGATATGATTATACATACATACACACTATATTTATATTTATATTATGTGTCCTACTCATGAGCTACACCTCCAGCCCTTTTTATTTTTTGTTTTGAAATAGGATATCCCTAAGCAGCCGAAAGTCTCATTGAGTTCTGAGTCTGTCTTGGAACCTGGGATCCTCCTGTCAGCTTCCCACGTACTAGGATTGCAATTGTGCTAATTCTTATTACATTGAAGTTCTGACTTTTTGAATAATGGGATTTGTAAGTCCTTGTGATTTTGATGACTTTTTATTGCTTTAAAGCTGGGGACATTATTTGAATGACCCAGTTTCAATGACAAAGGCAAGTATTTGGAACCCTATTCCTTACTTGTGGGTTTACAGTTGCTGCATAAAAATAGCAGCCATCCTCTACTGACAAACGAATTAGTTCTTGGACAGTGGTCAAAAAATGAGCCATCGAGACAGCTTTACCTGCCTTCCAGGGATACAGCACAGGATTATAAATTGAGTCTCTGTTCCTGGAAATCCATTTTATCCCATTAATTCATATATTACACAAAATGAATCCCCCAACCCCCCGTCCAGTCTGGCCTGGTAATAAGGTATGTGTCTGGTTGTTAGCACTTATATTTGGGTAGGGAAGTTTCCCTCAATTTATTACAGTCTTTTAGGAGTCAATTTTAGGATAGATGCCATCAATTTGATGAGATAGGTTAAAACCCTAAGTGAAAAGAAAATGTTCCCATATTAGCTGTGACTGCCTAATGTTTGCTGCGAAGCTGAGGCTAGGCCAGGAGTTAAAATCAGTGCTGTTTTCCACTTGGACAAATAGAATGAGCAGGAGCCTGAGATAACCACCTCAGCTATTGTTATGGTTCAGCTTATTGTTATTCAGCTCCCATTCTAATGCAGTTTCTGCCCTGCTCGATATCAGTTTATAAAAGCATGTTACATGTCCACTGACCCCAGATAACTAAATAAATCCTAGTTTGTAGTCATAGAACTAAGTCGCAGTTTGGATCTGTACAAATGCCTGCCAAAGATGGATATGAGGAATTCAAAATAAATCAACCATTAAATCCACATATCTTAGTGGAATAAATATAGGAACAAGGAGTCCAGCTCACTATCTCTCACAGATTCACAGACACACAGATCCACACCCAGCATGCTACATTATTCATAGATGCATGTTTTTGTTTGGGCTTTTTGGGGGGGGACATTTATGAATGATCAGTTATAGGATTTGGAGTCCAGGACATCAAAGTGCTGTGTCAACTTCTGTTTTTGCATGTGCCTTTGTGTCTTTGCATGTATCTGATAAATTTATGCTGGTCAGATTTCCTGTTTGAATGAGGTGGCAAGATCCTGTAAGTTATAAGTCCTTGAGAGGGACATTTCTGCAGTTCTTTTCCATAGATTGCTGTAGACTTCTTTTAAATCATGTTCACAATGAAGCTTAAAATTACTGCTTCCTCAAGGACATGGGGATATAATCCAGGGGGTTTCTAAGCTGCATTTGATGGAAATCTTTGGAGAAAAAGTAAAAATAAAATCAGTTCATTTTAATGATTGGCAATCAAAAAGGATAAACCATCATTAAATTCTAAGATCTGGTGTATTGAGCCTGAAAAAAGAAACAAATACACGGCCTTCTTGATGCACATTTGATAATGTATTCTGGGTTCTTTCTTTTTCAGTCAGTCATACCGAACATATTAGCCTCAGGTTGCTGGAAATCAAAATAATGGCATGGTGATTGTTAAGGGACTGTGTTATATAAGGATATTCTCATATTTAAATGAACACTTCTTGTTTCAGGAAAGTGAGCGTTGGTAAGCTGGTTTTGTATGTGCTTTGAATATTTTAATAGGCCTGGGTTCTGTCTAGGAAGAAATAAAAGTATCTCCATGGCAGGCACCACAGCTCCAGTTTTGGGTTGTAAACCTACTCTCTAGTAGCATCAGTTCAAAATGTATTCCCTTTGAAATAAATTTTATTTTAAAGTTCGAAAAGAGTGATGTGGAAAGATAGTGTGAGAATTCAACCTAAGGGCTCAGCCTGCCAGAAAGAGAAAGGTATCATAGTTTTTATTTTTTCTACTTTCTTTTTTAATGTTATCTGCTTAGGGAGACAAATTAGTACTAATTGGGTATAGGGTAGAAAAGGAGACCAATTGTGAGGTCACGCAGGTCCTGAAGTCTTCTTGGAGGTGATTCATAACTCATTCTAAGTGACAGGGAACAGGTCTAGGGGGAATGGAGAGAGAATATAAATGAGGCTTGGGTTGAAATTACTAAGCAAAAAATTACTAAACAAAATCGCCGTGTGAATGACAGCACAGTACATAAAATGGTCCTTACTCAAGTAAACCAACTGCTCTCAGACCCTTGAGCAGTGGCCATTTCTAGAGGTATAAATTAGAATGTCAGTTACAAGTCATTCTTATCTTCTCATCAATCAGACCATGGAGGGAATGTGTAAATTACCTAGAAGTACTTAAATTCCTAATCTTCAGGTATAGGATTGACAATTTTTTTTTCTGTAAAATACTTCCACAAGCGCTCAATTTTAGTACAAAAAGCAGTCACAGATAATATATAAACCATTGAGCATAGCTGTGCTCCAATAACTTTATTCGAGGGCATTGAAATTCAAATTTCGTATAATTTTTACCATCACAAAATAGTATTCTTCTTTAGATTTTTCCCCCAACTATTTAAAAACACGAAGTCAGTTTTAGTTGTGGGATCGTACAAAAAAAAGCAGTGGGCCATATTTGGCAAGCAGACTATGGTTTCCTAACCCCTGCTTTAGATAATTTAGAGTAATCACTCATTCAAACTGTTTTCCACATTGGCATAAAGATTTACCTATTTTCTTTTCAAAATAAGTTCTAAGGAAATCCCATGATTTTATTTTAAGGGACAGCATGTTACCTCCTAAAAAATACAAAATTACCAACAAATTTTCTTGGGGGCAATCCGATTTGTAGCAAAATAGGTGCTACTTCTTTGTACTATATTATCTTCTAAAATTCCAATACTGGGAATATATTTATTTGATTTCAAGTTAAAATGCAAATGCCATCTTTTCCAATGAACTACCATTGAAAAGAGAAGAGAAAGAATGTATATTCTGGGAGTCTAGAGCCATAGCCTCAAGCTGCAAACTTGGTAGATTGTTTCTGAAACTGAGGGTTTCATTTTAAAATATTATGTTGATGCTGCATTCAATACCACCAAAATCTGTTTATTTTTACATACATAGAATATTTTATATTACTGAACAGTTTACTTCCTTCCTATACCCCACAAAACCTTTAAATAAATGAATAGTACTTCTGTGATTTACTGTATCACCAGCATACCCCAAAGGACTCAGCATACCTCAGGTTAGAAAAGCAGCATGGAGCCAGGCATCATGCTACATGCCTATAATCCTAGTACTTGGGAAGATGAAACAGGAGGATCACAGGTTTGCAGCTAGCCTTGGCAACTTAGTGAGGCATCTCTGCAACTCAGTGAGACCCTGTTTCCAAATGAAAATAATAATAATAATGGGAATAATAATAGGGCTGGGGATGTAGCTTAGAGGAAGAATGTCCCTGAGTTCAATCTCTGGTGAAAGAAAGAGAAGGAAGGAAGGAAGGAAGGAAGGAAGGAAGGAAGGAAGGAAGGAAGGAAGGAAGGAAGGAAGGAAGGAGGGAGGGAGGGAGGGAGGGAGGGAGGGAGGAAGGAAACAGCATTGAGGAAAACTGGTTATATATCAGTCCAAATGTGATAGCTTTGGACCAGTCTCTGAATGGTGAAGGGCGAAATACATATGAGTTTCTCGGTTGTCTTATATATTGACCAGAATGGCCTCCATCCCTTCAGTCCATGGTATTTACCTGCAGATGTGACTCTAGCCCAAAGAGGCAAGATGCCATAAATATTGTCTTTGAGAATAGACATGGGTTTGAATTTTTTTTCTTTGCTAGTGTATTAAGTTTCCTTCTGTGAAAAATTAGTGCAGATCACTTATGACTTTTTATTTGTAAGTCAATTTCTGGATAATATACTCCCAAAGGGCTATGTCAGAAAGCTACTAGAAGACATATCCAAACAAACGAAACACTAAACTCCTGTTTAAAGGAAGATAAACCAGAGAAACCACAGTTAATTGGCTTTCCAAGGCATTTTCTAGAGCAACTGTGAGACTATGTGAGTAAGAAGCCACCAATCTCAACTTCCCATGGAGAGTACTGGGTCATAGTTACACAGGTATGATTATCCAAAACTCCCCTTTCTCCCTCAAAAGTGTCTGTGTTCATATGACAAACCACATTGCCACCTAAAGGATTCAGAAGTTCAATGTTATCTCTGACTGCTACCTGGTCATTTTCTTGCTTCCTTACACCTAAGACTGTGGTTCTATTCACTGGATTCAAAGGTAAGCTTTGCATTACAGGACCAATTCTAGATTGTTCCAGAGCCCCATAGTGGGTTCTTGTTTCAATGGTCCACTGAGAACAAGGAGGAAGAGACACTGGGCCTCAGGTGCTTAGGCTTCTTCATGTACGGAAAGGGGATTAGATTGGATAGCCCTGCTGTATTTTGGAATTCGTCACTATTACTGACGTGCTTTGGTGCCTCGGCACCACTTGATCTCTCATTCTCCAGAGCTAAAACCCTTTCTGCCTTTCTGATTCCCTTTAACATAATAGTGTGACATACAAAGCCCTTGAAGGCCTAGCTCCTTTGTTTATCTTTCTTTGCCCCCCTCCCACACCTTATCTATCCTATCCCCCATGCCTTATCTATCTTGTAGATTACCCTAATACCCAGCCACTTATAGTCCCTGTTGCACCCCGCTCTTGGCTTTCTCTGACTGGGTACTTGCTGTTCCCTCTGCCTAGAATTCTTTGCCCTGCCTGTACTGATTTTTCCTTTCTGAATTAGAGCAGAGGACAGCTTCTTTCTACCCATTCTAAGTTAGTTACCCATTCCCCCCTAGTTCCCTAGGCAGACTTGAGACCTAAAATATAGGACCCTGAATTTCATTTCATAGCTTTCTTGTCATTCTCCCTCACTAGGCTATTCACTTTTGGGAAGCAGAGATCAGCACTTGCAAGTCTGCAAACAGTGGAATAAGTAGATGGAGATGAACAAAAGTTGGAAGAGCGGATAAGTAGTCCACATGAGACAGGAGTGTTATTTCTGGGATAAGAAACATAAATATGCAGACAGTGGTGATGAGGGTTTTAGTAAGATACAGAGAACGACGTAGAAGGCATTCTAATTTTATACAGGGCCAGATCAGTGTGAATCTTTGCGTCCCAGTGACAGGGCCTATTCCAGAATGGTGAGGTGGAGAACGGATTTTCTGTGGGCTTCAGAGGGGCTTCGAACCTTGTCATTAACAAACATTTTTCATTTCAGAATTCATATGTTATGTTAGTGGTTGGCACTTCTTCTTTTTCCAAGAGCTCTCTTTGCCCAGGATACCCCAGGTACTGAGAAAACGTGCAGAATAGAAATGAGTGATCTTGGGATAATCGTGGAAGGCATGTGTAGTCTTGGAAGACTGAAAAACACTTCTTGGATTTAAAAAAAAATGGAAAGCAGGTGAATTTCTCAGCTCACAGGTTTGGCAGGTGGATGCTAACTAGCAAACAGGATTTAAAGTGGATTATCTGTCAGTGTGTAGTGGATTCATTGTGTTCTTAGTGATCACCTGTTTTATGACAGTCAGCTGGACCAAGCAAGTCCATTTGCAACCTAGTCTCTCCACAGAAAGAACATTAATTTATTGTTTGTTGAGACATCTTTCTCCTCCACTAGATAAGAAATTTTATACACAATTAGTCTTTTGATTTCTAACACAGAACCCAGGACACTGTGATCATAGAGTAGTTGCTCAACAAATGAGCCAATGATCTTATGAAAAATTACATGGTTTTGGTATGATGAAAAAATCAAATTGAATCAAAATGTAACATGGCCATTAAAAATGTTTTCTGTTCTGGTGCAGTATTCAAAGAAATGAAGTCTACCCAGAAGGAAGTTTTAGCCTTTTTTTTTTTTTTTTTTTGCTATGCCTTTATAAGACCAGAGCAGGAGAGCTGTATTCACTATATTTCATAATAAGGGACATTGGAAATGGGAAATTGTTTGAAGAATGTCTGAGAGAGTGACAGTCTTGGAAAGCATAAGGATTACCACTGAGAAAACTAGCACAGTAATAATAAAAATAATACAAAAAGGGATCTCTACAGAGAGTTCAACTTAAAGTGTCGACAATAATTGAAAACAAAAGGGAAAGTGATGCTGAGCAGGGTAGTGCACCCCTGTCATACCAGCTACTCAGGAGGCTGAGGTAGGAGGGATGACAGTTCAAGGCCTGCTGGAGCAATTTAGTGAGACGTTGTCTCAAAATAAAGTTCTTAAAAAGGATGAAGATATAGAACATTAGAAGATATTATTCGAAGTATAGGTCAATTATAGAACATTTGCTAGCATGTGCAAGACCCCGTGTTCAACCCCCAGTAATAATTACACACACACACACACACACACACACACACACACACAACATTATAATAATAATAAAAAACCTCTTGAAGTCCATAAAAATAGCAGAATAAAGGCTAGCATTCTAAGAAACACGTCACAAAAACATTATCCGGGGCTGTTCTTCATGTTAGTGTTTTTTTAAAAAAATTAGTTGATAATGACATAATATTAGATGCGTGGTATGTAGAACTAGGCACACACATATACATATCTATCTATCATCTAAATTTCCTGTTTTTAATTTAAAATAATGCAGAAAAACAAAGAATTCTTGTGTGTAGAAGATGTGAGTGAGATTAGGAGTTAGGAAAGCTGTCTTTCAAATACTTATTGGGTCACAATATGAAAAAGAGGTTAGGATTCTGCAAGGTTTAGTTAGGACTACATATAGATGAGCTAGGGGAAGGTGTACTTCAGCTCAAGTTAAGTGTGTTTTGTGGCTCTGAAGTAGTAAAAGATAAATTCTAACAAAAGAAAATTCGCCACTCTCCTAGAATAAAAGTGAACATGTGTTAAATTTTTTACTTAAATTATTGATGAGGGAACTGGTGAGGTATACAACCAGCTCAAAGGCACACACAAAGAACAAACAATTTAGGTTTGTAAAATAGCTCTCCTGGAATCAGACTCAGATATGCCATTGTTTTCCACTGAATCACAAAATGTCCCCTAGAGTCGTTCTTTCTGATAAAAAATAATATCAAAGAAAGATTATTCTTGGTTAGCTGCCTGGAACAGTGGCGTTTCCTGATGCCATGTTTTGCTGATCACCAGAAATAATGTAGAAGAAGCCAAAAGCTTGCATGTTGGGAATCCTATAGAAAAAGTTTATTCATAGGACAATTGGTTTGCCTAGGTGACTTTAAAGTTACCCAATAACTTTAAAGTTCTCAGATCTTACCTCACCACTCAGGGTGCCAGTTCCGAAACCTAAATCAATTCTTCTCCATCCTTTTATAAATTCAAGTTCTTGGCAATGCAACCCAACACCTTTCCCCAGCTGATGAGGTTTGCCTTTGTTTCCTACTGTGCCTTGAGTTTGCCTGACCTTTGAATCCCAGCCCTATCTTTTTTGATCTGCCTTCACCAAGTAAAATCTCTTCCTGTCTCTTAAAAGTACTTTTGACTTAGAAAAAAAACAAGCAAAGAAGACAACAGTGTGTGGGCTGTTAGAAGTTGAACAGTGAGCTTCCCCACACTTCCCCAAAGGGAATGTGGAAGTTTTGACTCCAGAACTTTAGTCCATAACCTTGTTTGGAAATAAATTCATTGGAGATGTAATTACTTCAGCTAAGACTAGGTCATATTGGAGTAGGATGACCCTTATCCATTATGACTGGCATCTTCTGAGAAGATGGCAGAGTGAAGACACAGACACACAGGGAGAAGACATGTGCTGATGAAGACAGAGACTAGCGTGGTGCAGCTGCAAGCCAAGGGTGCCAGAGATTGCTGGCACAGCACCAGATGCATGGGAGAGGCAAGGAAAAACTCTCCTGTGGGCTCCAGAGGGAGCCTGGCCTTGTTGATGTCTTGAATTTGGACATCTTCCTTCCAAAACTGTGAGACAATAAATTTCTGTTGTTTTTAGCCATCCAGTGTGGGATTTTGTTAAAACAGCCCCAGGAGATTACTATAAAAGCATAGACAAAGTTATTTTCTTTCATGGGCTGGCTCTGTGCCTCTTTCTAAATGCAAAGAGCTCAGTGTAATGAATGTATTAGACTCATATACTGCCTGGCAAATATAAGGCACTCCCCACCATTTTATTTTTCAAAAAAACCTTAAAACCCTGATGCCCTAAACAATGTGAATATGGTGCCACGTAATGCCTGGAACATGGGTGGCAATTACATCTGAGTTTAAACTTCAGCTCTTCCACTAGCTAGATGACTGCGTGACTTAACAACCACTTTTCTCTCTCTGGATAAAACCATCTTTCTGGTCAGGATAAAGATGAGACGCAGTGGCTGCTGATCATTTGGCACATGGGAAACATCACTTAGGAATGATTATCGTTTTATTCTCATGTGATTATTCTTATTATATTAGCTCTTCATGACTTGAGTTGCCGCTAGAGAGTTTTTAATTGTTGTATTTGCTCAAACAATTGCATTTATAATCATTGCATTTATAAAGAGAAATCTGATGGCTTTAAAAGTTCTCTTTATATCCTGGGCATTTTAAGACTTGAAAAATTAGTGCTTTTCACTTTTATTTTTGAGCTGCTACTAATTTTAAAGGGCTATTAATCCCTCCATGTTTATGACTCACCAATTCATCATCAAGACGATGCCTTTTAAAGCAACATGTGACTCAGGGGAAGCATGAACCAGGCGCCTTAGAGCATTTGAGGGAGGGGAGATGGTTGTGTTGAAGATGGAGAAGGAGTGCTAGGGCTTATTTTTCTTCTGAAAAGTAGAGGCTAAAAAGGTTTGCTCAAGATGAAGATATTCAAGTATGTGTTTGAGTTTGATTCACTAACATTCAGTGGGTTTTAAACTCAGTTTTTCAAAGCAAAACTCAGTTTTGCTTTCTTTTACATTTGAGGATGTCACAGCAGAAATGCCAAGTAGCATTGTGACTGCCGTAATTGTTTTTGATTTAGCTTTTCTATCTACCTTCCAATATTACCTAAGCAATCAATGCTATCTATGTGTCAATAAGAGGCAGTGGAGATTGTATCTGGGAATTCAGCTAGTTAGAAAGTTAGCTACGAGAGTAGTGTAGATGAATCTATGGTTATAAAGACCTTGAGTCAGTAACAGGTGCTAAAAATAAAGGATAAATAAGCCCAAAGAAGTTAGCAAGAAAAGATACTATTTTTTCACTCTGTATAAGCAGGAAATAAAATGTATAATTTAGTTTACAAATTATTTTAATAACATGGCTTTTTTTCCTTTAAAATATGAATACCTAAAGTAGTTGATTCTCATTATCAGAAGCACTTATTTAATTAAGACACATATTTCCAATGTCCAACTATTATATAAATAATGCCTCTAGGAAGTAGAGAAGATTCCTGAGAAAGCCATTTCTTCCCTTCTTTTCAGCAGCTTTGAGACATGAGCTGACTCTTGCTCCCCAATCTCAGGGAACATCTTCTAGAGTAGGGTCAGACCCAGGAGTGTGGGATGAGTGGCAGGCTCTGGAGGCAGTTTCTCTTTAAGCACTTATAAACCTGGGTTAGATGGCAGAAGGCAGAAGGCTCTGGGGAATGGCTCACCACTGAACTGCCATGTGCATAGACAGCAACACAGAGACAATCCTCAGGATGTAGTAGTTATATGTGTGCACCCACTCAGGCATGTGCTTACATGTGCCATACTGGGGAGTAACTGGCATGCATTTTTCATTCAACAGGCATTTCATGGACAGCTACAGTATGTGAGGCATAGGGGAGTTGAAGATGGTCTGAACTGGTTTTCTGAAATACATTTTTTAGTGACCAGTACAAGGGAGAGACATCTGCTTATTAGGCTAAAAGACAAGAATATGCCTTCCTAACTCCAGAACTCTCCAAGAATCCTTCCTGTGGTCAAACGGGCTTGGAGAAGTCACTATCCATCCATTGCTCATCTCTACACAGTACACTGGTTGTGCTGATGGAATGGATAGCATAGAATCCCCCATGGTAGGAGATGAACACTCCTCTGTTTACTCTAATAGGCTGAAACTGCTCATGATAAGCAGAATTCTAATATGAGTCCTAAGATTACTATGTCCTGGTACAAATACCCTGTGTAAGGCCTTCCCGCTGAGCGTGAGCAGGACAAATGAATATGATGGGAAATCACTCCCTTGATTATGCTTCATTATATTAAACTCCATCTTAATAGACAAAGAGAAACTCTCCTGCTGGTCTTAAGGCAGAAAATTGCCATGTGTGTGGAGAGGGCTACAGAGGAGGAAACAATGGGAAAACTCTCTAAATGCTGAGAATGGCCCCTGATTGAGCCAGCAAGAGAGTGGGATCCGTAGTCCAGAACTGTAAGACACCAAATTTTGCCCAACAGCCAGTGAATTTGAAAGAGGCCTCAGATAAGATCTGACCCTAGCTGACACCTCCATTTCAGCATGGTAAAATGATGAGCCCGGAGCCCACCTGCTCTGTTTTCAACTCCTAACCCTTGGGCCCTCTGAGAAAATGAATGTGTATTGTGCTAAGCCACCATGTTTCTGGTTACTTGTAGACAGCGATAGGAGCTGAATACAATTGTGATATGTGGGAGCGGTGTATCAAGTCTCTGAGTAAATTGATAAGCAAGAAAAACAACATCACTGTGCACAACCATACCCAGAGTTATCTTTCACGGTCATGTAGATCACATTCCTCTTGCCATAGACTTTCACTAAGCGGTAGCAGCCCCATAATAGTTTGGACATTGCAGATGAGCCTAACTGGGTTTTTGCTGACTTAGCAGAGCAATTATTTTGTGTAATTCCTTGTAACTGATTGAATGCTTACTATTCCTGTTTGTTATGTGTCCTTATAATTATTTTAATAAAGCAAATTGCAACATCATATTTATTTCCTCCCAAACACTACCTTGATCTTAAATCTTGGTATTCCCCCCACCATCTTTTTCCCTAATGGCTATTCCAATGGGCCCTTTCAACATATTGCTTATTTAGAGTGAACATACAAAGATGCCTTTTTATAGGTGTGGAGGAAGAAGAGAAGACCATCCAGTAAAAATTTCATATTGATTTCCTATCTGAGTGAATCTTGCTCAGATAGATGGACATTGCTGGAGACTCCAGCATCCCTGCCAACACTTCAATATTCCACGCCTCATTTCTCTCTTAAATGGGAAAATGTTTTCACTGAATTCTTGGTATGTTCAAATTAATGCTTTCCACATCATCCTTGATAAGTCTGATATGTTTGTGGGTGCTGGCTTTGAGTATGTAACACTTTTCCTGCTGAATAGTAGGCTTTTGTGAATTGGCTTCTGATGTATGGGCCTATTTTTACAGCTCTGTGAGGTCTATAAACTCACAGCTTAACACCTTCTCAATCTTTCAGGCCAGTCAATTTGCATTTACACGTCAGCCAAATAAACTTAAAATAAAGGTGTCTGTTAAGCAGTAGGTAATATGATTTCTCAATTGCCCTTTTTGTAGATTAAGACAGGTCTATATGGGGCAGTTTTTCAAGAGTCCTAGGAACAGTTCTTCTCCTAGTCTTCCCTTTCACTGATGGCCAAGATCACATAGTTATATAATGAATACTCTGCCCCTTATAGAAATTAAATAAGTCTGGGAAAGATATAACCTTGTGATTCTCAAACTCTAAACCGAGTCTTCATGTTTTATGATGGTAAGAGGCACAGTTCTTATGCTGTTCTTTGTGAGTGGTCTCCCCTGGTGCTGTGCAGTACTGTGTCCTTGCCACAATGAGCCTAAAAGATGTCTGCTCAAATTTCTGTATTTTCTTTTCTTTAAAGCAGTTTTTGAGCCAGGCATGGTGGTATAACTGTAAGTCCAGTACATGGAAGGCTGAGACAGGAGGATTGTAGGTCCTAGGCCAGTCTTAACAACTTAGCAAGATTCTAAGCAATTTAGCTACAGCCTGTTTCAAAAATAAAAAGTAAAAAGGGGGCTGAGGGTGCAGCTTTGAGGTAGAATGTCTCTGGATTCAATCCCAAGTGCCAAAAAAAAAAAAAAAAGTCATTTTTGTACATTACTCAAGGTTAAAATATATTGTGACTCAGTTAAAGTCTACCAATCATATTTTCATAGAAACAAGTTTGTCAGCTCCTATCTTGAAAGCATGTTTGATCAGAAAGAAGGTATAGATTTAAAAGGGAGAAAATACATGGAAATTGATTCTACAAAAAAGCACAAGAAGAAAAGTTTACTTTCTTTACCTATTTGCTGTGAACTCTCTCTCCTGCTACTTCATTTAATAGCTTTCTGGCACAAGCCACTATCCATTTATTCATTCCCCCATCCATCTATCCATTAACCCTCCCACCTACCATCCATCCAATCATCCATCCATCCGTCTACCTACCCAGCTACCCATCTATCCATTCACCCATCCACTCATCCCTTCATCCATATATTCATCAAGCCAACCACACTCATTGAGTGCCTGTCATTCTGTCATGCTCCCAGCATTAATGGATGATCCAATACCCAACATGAATTTCTTTACATAATACCTCAGTGGTGCACAGATAAAAGGGAGCTTTGAAAAATTAACTGTCATCCAGAGATTGGAGAATAGTATGCAGCTGAATGTATCCAAACCTTTAAAAATAGCTTTTGAATTGCTGTCTCTTCTCCCTCCTCTCAGAAAATACACAGATTCAGTGCTTCTAGGTACAGGTGCATAGGCTATAACCCGGAGTTAAGAAATGGTGCAGTCCTACGGATGTCAGAAAAATTTTTTCTCAACATAAAATTTTGTTTGTTTCATTTCTCTTCATAAACTAATGTCCAGGAAGCTTCAAAAGCCTCATATTCTAAAAAGGTTAGTTAGTTAATTAGTTAGTTAGTTAGCTTACAAAAAAAAGGAGTGAATGTCCATATATCAGATTCACTTTGATTCCTTATTTCTAATATGAATTCAAATGTAATGAATCCTTTTAAGCCAGACAGAGATTCTTGTTAAATATCACATCCTTTTATTTCAGTATAGTCTCCTATTTAATGGAAAGCTGAATAGGTCTAAAGATTGCAATTTCTGCTTTATTTGGAGTAATGCCGATACAAGGATCAATTACATCTTGATTATTATATCCCTCATACACTTGATTGCTTAGGCCAGTATCAATCCCATTATTTGAAGTAATCAGAATGCTTTCACCATCTCAGAAAGAGAATAACTTGGTTCTGCACAATCAAAAATATGTCATTGTAACTTTTCCCTTCTGAAAAATAGAGCCATATTCTTTTGACCAGATAACTGAAATGAGAAAAGCTGACATTGTATGATTAACCAATCCCCTAGACATTTTCTATAGAATTAAGTGTGACACATTGAAAGTTGTGGTTAGAGAACTGCTGCGGTTTTCTAGCAGCTCGAGAACATAAACAATATAAACTGGGGTTGGCAACTCTAAAGATGGATGGAGGAGAAATTCATTAAGGCAAAGTGGGGGTGGGGGTTGCAGTATCCTTCTTTTAAGATCCTGTCATGAAGCTCTGTCACAGAGCTTCCTAGAGTCAAAACTTAACTTGTGAGGGATTTACTATGAAAATGTTTCCAGGAGTAGCTTCTAAGAGTGGAAGTAATAGTAAGATGGGACAAAAAGCCGAGCAAAGGTGTGGTTGTTACCTAAACTCAGCTCTATCCCAGAAGAGCATAAGTTACACCAGACCATCCTCAGAGGGCTCAGGCACCAAGCATGTAGATGGTGGGTGGCAAACACACCATGTGTGACAAGAAATCTGCAAGGGTTTGGTAAGGATGCCAGCAGTATCCACTGCACTAAATCCTGAAGTCAACCCTGACAGCTTTGTGGGGGGTTGGTATCTGTAAAATTCCCCAAGTTTTTCATACTCCATTCTTTTCTGGAGTTATTTGCAATAGTAGCAGAGGCTGTGGAATCAGAGACACCTGGGATTAATTCCTAACCCTGCTATTTAATAGCTAATAGAAGTGCTTGGCCTAGATTATGCAGCACTACCCCTAAATACATATAGGTAATGGTCATGCTCCTTCTCATACACACCTATGTATGTCCTATAAAGTTAAATTTGGAAACTTTCCATCATGTACCATTTAAATATTAAGTTTTTTAATAGAAATATGAAAGTTTAAGTCAAGGAAAGATATAAGATAAAAACAGCTCCCCAAAAGAGAGTAACAACGGAATCGCTTGGAAGGTGGGCTTTTAAACCTTATTAAAGTTTCCAATCTGCTCTTTTATGATTGGTCAGAATTGGGTCTTGGGGAACCAATGTCATTTAAGCAATTTCAATCCTTGATTTGAATTGTTAATTAATGGGCTGGTGAATTCTGATCTCAAATATTAAGTTTTTGGCTTCTCTTTTCGAAAAGAATTTTAATCATGAAATAATGGGGCTTAACCCAGTTTCCAGAGATCTCAGGTATTGGAGAAATGGTTATGGTGTGCTTATTTAGAGCACAGCGGCCTTCATCTTCTCAGAGTCCTCTGTGCAGATGCACCTGCCCACTCAACCTGTCCTCTTTTCAGCTACACTTGGAAGAAACCTCCAAGGAAGTCTAAACTCAAAGACAAATTATAACAAATTATTTTTGTTTTTTCCAAGTTAAGCTCCTGACCTACAGTTTTTATCTTGGTTCTTTTCTTCCTCTTACCAAAGCCAGTTTTACTTTTTCTACACTCTTCCTTGACCCTAGGGTATATGGCAATTGGAGGGAAGCAGGCTTTGCTGGGTAGTTCACCATTTGGGGCAGATTCTGGCAGTCCCCTAGACTATGACCTTCCCTTTGTACCC